>JAJOZX010003897.1:240000-307500 GCA_023014485.1 Bathynomus jamesi
TACGAAGGAGGGTAAACAACTCCATTAAACAAATTATTTCAAATGGAATTTGTACGGTTCTTTTGTGGACACCTTGTATACAGGGTGATTCATAAGTGCGTTTTAAAATTCGCAATGTGTATTCTTGAGACAAAAGTAAAGAAAAAAGACCATATAAACATAGGTGAAGAACCCCGTAGGTTGTTGTTATTTAACCTCCTTCGGTCATACGACAAAGGGCACCTACAACTTTCGTAGGATCTGAATCACGGGTCACCACATCATCTGGATGCGGATGACGGATACCCACCCAACTACTATCCAAACCCAATGTCGCTTAACTTTGCCGATCTAAAGGGAAGCGGTGTTGCGACATTGTCCACGATGTAGCTCTTCGAAATGTCAGTTGACCTATAAACTAAATCCTATAATCAATGTATGGATTTATTCCGCCAATTAATGACTCCTTCCCGAGAGAATTTCAAATATTTTCAACTCCCTCCTACATTTTTAACAGTTAGGAGCAATCAGGAACAGAAAAATGAAGTCATATATAAATTTACGACCATACCACGATAGACTATGTTAAAATACTTACTGATATATAGTTAATAATGTTATAAATTACACTAGGCAACAAAGATTTTGTTACAGAAGACCAAATAGGTGCTCCTAGCTAATTTCGGTATACTGATTTCAAATCTATAATTAGATTTTTTCTATCACGTCTAGATTTTGTGTAAAATGCAAATAACTTTTAGTAAAATTTTCTACCACGTCCAGATTTTGGTTTTAATCGGCTTAATGCCAGTAATATGAAACTTGCTTTTCAAGGTTAAAGCAATTTTTTTTGCCAACTATATACAAATTCGAACAATTTTGATAAATAAAATTTATCCCGAGTTGGCAACACTGAGTCAAGAGCATAGTAATGGGCAACGGCCCAACGGTGGGTCGCTACATGACAGTCAAGCAGAATGGTTGTTGAAGCTCTCTGCTGATGAGCAAGTGACAGGTTGTGGTGACTTGTGTGTTTTTATAGCATTTGTTTTGTACTACGGTGTGTATTTCTTTTTATTTTGCACATCGTAATAATTACTTTCTACGTTTTTTCAGATATTGTATGGTAATTCAAAATGGCATCAAATAGACGTGCTTGTGTAAATCACCAGACAACTTCTGCTTTGTCTGTGGACAATATACACCTAAGCCACACGTAGAAACATAACAACAAAGATTAAACTTGCCTACAAGTGTTATTTTGACTGTAAGTTAGGAGACCAACAGAGGGACTGGGCACCACATATTTGCTGTGCACAGTGCAATGCAATGTTAATAGCTTGGATGAATGGTAAAAGAAAAGCTATGCCGTTCTCAGTCCCCATGGTTTGGCGTGAGCCGAAAAATCACTTCAATGATTGTTATTTTTGTTTGACAAAGATTGCTGGTTTCACAAAGAAAACAAATCAAAGATCACGTACCCAAACTGCGAATCAGCAATGAAACCAGTACCACATGATGAAACAAATCCACCACCAGTTCCACCAGCAACGATAACAGACAGCAGTTCATCTGAAGATTCTGCTAGTGATATAGAAACAGGGAAAGATGGCATATATGTTCCAGATGCAAATATTTCCCCACATTTGTTAAGTCAAGCGGAGTTAAATGACTTAGTGCGCGATTTGGAATTACCAAAAGAAAAGGCAGAGTTGCTTGGTTCAAGACTTCAAGAATTTAATCTTCTCCAACCAAACACCAAAGTTTCCCATTTCCGCCATCGCCATTTGCAGTTTTCATCATTTTACTTACAGGAAGAAAACGTTTGTTTCTGCCACGATATCAGTGGTCTGATGCAAGGGATTGGCTGTCGCTATGATCCAAAAGAATGGAGACTGTTCATTGACTCTAGTAAAGCTAGCCTTAAAGCTAGCCTTAAAGCTGTATTACTGCACAACGGCAATGAAAAACCTTCAATACCTGTAGCACATGCCACTGGCCTTAATGAGACTTATGAATCGATGAAACTGCTGCTAAGACTCATCAAATATAAGGACCACACATGGAATATTTGTGGCGACCTTAAAGTTGTATCATTACTTCTTGGGTTACAGTTGGGCTACACAAAGCATATGTGCTTTTTGTGTCTATGGAACAGCAGAGATGACAAGAACCACTACAAAAAACATGATTGGCCATCTAGAACTGAACATGTTGTTGGTAAATACAATGTGAAACACCCAGCACTTATTGACCCTCAGAAAGTACATCTTCCACCACTTCACATTAAACTTGGCCTTATGAAAATTTCGTGAAGGGTATGGATCATCAAGGTAGTGGTTTCCAATATTTAAAGGATAAATTCAAAGGAATATTGACAGATGCTAGGCTAGAAGCTGGAGTTTTCACTGGACCACAGATCCGCAGTGTCATCCACGACTCATCGTTTCCATCAACCTAAATGAGAATGAACTAGGAGCATGGACATCTTCGTTGAAGTTGTCAAAAATTTTCTTGGAAACCACAAAGCTGAAAACCACCGTAAACTCGTAGAAAACATGCTTAAATCTTATGAAATAATGGGATGCAGAATGTCTTGAAAATTCATTTTTTACATTCTCATCTTGACTTCTTCCCGGCCAACCTTGGGGCTGTAAGTGACGAGCATGGTGAGCGCTTCCACCAGATCTCAGTTATGGAAAACAGATACCAAGGTAATTTCAACCCAAATATGATGGGAGATTATTGTTGGTTCCTGAAGAAGGAGAGCTCGTCATCCTACAAGCGACAAAGGAAGAGGACACACCAAAGTTTCACTTAAGAACAGGAATTTGCCTTTCAGTAGTAACAACAAAATACTAACGCGCTTTGGGTGGATGGTTGGGCGCAGGGGTGGTAACTCCGCCAGCGGAATTCCGCTGTCTGTCTTAAGCCAGAATAAAGGAGGAAAGACATCCCTGTTCACTAATTATTTAAGTATGCTTAACATAAAACGTGGCACGGAAAAGTAGCTTAGACAGCTTTCGTAATAGAAGCGGGTGAGAAAAAAAAGAAAAATAGGGGTTTTCGGTTACACAAAATCTGGATGTGATAGAGAAATTTTGATATCAGATCTGAAATCAGCATCAGCGCTTTAGTAGGAATCAGTAGTTCACGTGTCTGTAACAAAAAAAAAGTTGAAATTTGTTGCCTAGTGAATTATCGGAAATTATTGTTAATTATCATTAACGCGGGTTAATATAGTCTTACGATATAATCAAAGATAATTTTCTATAGGATTTCATCCCTTTTAGGTTAGTATTTTAAAAGGATTTAATTCAATTTAATTTTAATACAAATTTAGAGGTGTTAATAAAATGTATATTAAAAATTAATTATAATAAATTGCTCTTAATATATTCAACAGTAAGAATTAATATGACTCTAAGATATGACGTAAGAAAGTAATTTGTATTATTTGATCACTTTTAGATTTACATTTTAAATCAAATTATTTTTGTAAAAAAAAAAAAATTCCAAGAAAAAACCGTTTTTTCAGGGGCCAATATTAAAAAAACGAACCCCCAAAACGTCGCATATATATATATATATATATATATCATGCGCCTCGGTGGTGTAGTGGTTAGCGTCGCTGACTACGAATCCATCGGCCACGGGTTCGAGGCCCGACGGCAGCCGGCGCGCAGCAAAACCCAACTGTTCATCCTTCCACACAATAAAGAAAGTGGTTGGTAGATAAATGGGTACGCTAAGTGGTTAAGACGCTGGGCTGCTAATGGGGCGTGGTTCGGATTCCACGTTAAACTGTAGGTCTAAGGTGGAATGAAAAGCTTGACCTTCGTCAGAATGAACAATTCGGGCGGAAGCTAACCAAAGGTGTGTGTATATATATATGTATGTATGTATGTGTGTGTATATATATATATATATATATATATATTACACGTGTAAACCAGCGTGTTTTGCGGATGCAAAATATCCCACCAGGAATCGAACCCAGGATCCACGATACGGGGTCGAGGGCGCTAACCAGTAGGTTATGACATAATAGAACTCAATACAAGCGCTGGTGTTTCCCTCGGGTAATGAAATGTGCGCCACGTTGTGTTAACTTTGATCCTGTCATAGCCGAGTGGTTAATGTCCGCGACTCCGAGTCAGAGATCAGAGATCCTAATCCTAATGGTATTATATATATATATATGTATTATATATATATATATATATTAGTGATGAATAAACCACGAAGGAAAAAGAAACACAAAGGGGTGCTCAAGCGCTTTCGTCTAATGACATCCTCAGGAACACTGGAGTGAAAGGACAGATCAAGGCAATATATAGGTTACAAAAATAAACATACATACATACACATTCACATATATACATATATATATATATACATATATATATAATATATATAAATATATACATATATATAGTAAGCATAGAAAAAAATTGTGGAGGAGCCAACATTTATATGGTCACAGAAGAATAAAGAAATAAAAATAAATATAAATATAAATTGAGAAAAAATTAATTACAAAATAGTGCCTTAGTGATATATATGTCACAGCCTAAATAATCATAAAGAAATAAACAGGCAAATAAAAAAACCCATAAATACATATACATACTATATATATAATATACATATATACACATACATATATATATACATATATATATATATAGACACTTTTAGCACTTTGGCCGACCTTCCATATAAATTCAAATGGCTTTTTTATGGAACAGGTCACAAAAGAATAAAGAAATAAAAATAAATATAAATATTGTAAGTGGAGTCTACCAATTCAAGCTCAAGAGGGAGGATTTACAATCGATTTAATAGATGCTGCCAAATTGATATATATGTCACATTATTAAAAAATAAAAATTGAAAGATAAATTTTAAGAGAGGCACACCAATTTATAAGGGAAAAATTACCACATATGCATATTATAGTCACAAACGAATACAAAAGTACAAATAAATATAAATTGGAAAACAAAATGATCCCTAGATGATATATAAAGAACAATAAAATATATATACAACATATTTACGGTATATATACGAAATATAAACGCAATATATACAGAATATATATATATATATATATATATATATATATGCATAAGGGAAAAAAAATTACCAAATTTGTTTTTATAATTATTGTCTGAGAAAACGGTAGGTCGCAAAAGAATAAAGAAATAAAAATAAATATAACTTGAAAAAATTACAAATAATACACGTACACATATATACCCGCATACCCAAATATATATATACATATACACACATATATACAACACACACACACACACACACATATATATATAATATATATATACAAGCTTGACCTTCACGAAATGAGAAATCATCCCGCAGAACCTTTGTGAGGTTGTAAGGTAAGGTAAGGTACATACACATATACATATATATATATATATTTAACTGCATACATACATACATACATACATATACACACATACATACATACATATACACACATATACATACAAACACATTTAACTGCAATGACCACACACATACGCACATACACATACATACATACACATACACTCATACAGCAAAAAATTGAAAAATAAAATTGTAAGGGAAACAACAGACAAAAACAAATTTTTTACCAAAGATTTAACAACCTGCCCTTTTTGTTTAAATCCATTCTGAAGGAATTCAGAGCAACGGGATCAAGTTGAAACAGACCTTTACTCATGTTAAGGTTATTTGTAAGTTGAATTATAGCCGACTCAAGAATATTTCTATTAACAATGTTGCTAGAGTGAAACAAAACTGAAACATTATTCCAATCAATACAATGGGATAACTCTGACAAATGGACAAAAGGGCACTGGACAACTGTCCCGTTCTAACGAATATGATGCTGTTTTACACGCGTTTGCAAATCCTTTCCCGTCTGACCTATGTAAAAGGAATCACATTGCTTACACCCAATTTTATAGATAATGCCTAAATTATGGTAGGGCTATTTTTTACTATGATGTTTTTCACAATATTGTTATATGAAAAAACTACACTGATATCCAAAAGTTTAAGTACATTAGCAATGCCTAAGAAGCCCGGGAAAAATGGAAGTACTAAAATATTCTTTGACAAGGTGCGAGTGTTATTATTCACACGATAGAAGGTTCGTTTAGCCTTATTAAGACAAGATTCCATGAACGCAGAAGGGTAACACAACTCACTTCCAATACCGTTGATATTTTCCAATTCGGCATCGATGTATTCAGGACTGGCGATCCTAAGAGCGCGGAGAAACATTGAGGAAAATATGGCCTTTTTAATAGGGGTGTCATGTCCAGAGTAAAAGTGTACGTAGGACAAATTGTTTGTTTTTTTCCGATATATACTAAACTTAAAACCGGGCTATCCCTATGAACACGCACATCCAAAAACGGGATTGAGTTGTCTTGTTCCACTTCTAAAGTAAATTTAATGGAGGGGACTTGGTCATTTAACTGAAGGAGGAAGTCATCCAGGTCACGATTCATGGGCCAGATACACAAAATATCGTCGACGTACCGCAACCAAGGGATGCCAACCCCCAGGATTCTCGGAATGTAAGTAATTTCAAAAAACTCCATATAAATATTGGAGAGAAGGGGCGACAAAGGGTTGCCCATGGCCATCCCAAAAACTTGTTGATAATGCTCGCCATTGAAAGTGAATTTACAATCCTTGATACAAAGTTTAATAAGCTCCAAAACAGTGTGTGCAGGTAATGGTAAATCATAATTATGTAATTCTCTGGCGAGAAAGTCAAGCATATCATCAATCGGAACTTTTGTGAACAATGAACAAACGTCGAAACTGATCAATCTATCGTTGGTATTAATGCGAACATTATTCAATTTTTCAGTGAGATCCATGGAATTTTTTACGTGTGAATCAGAGACAGTTCCAAGAATGGGGGACAAAACATTAACAAGCCATTTGGAGAGTTTATAGGTAATAGAGCCCACCGAGCTAATAATAGGGCGCATAGGGTTACCCGTTTGTGGGTTTTAATAAGACCATAAAGATAAGGCAAAGCAGGTGAAGTGGACAAAAAAAGGGGAATTAAATCCTTATGATCTTTGAGAATGCGTTTCAAGCCACTATTGAAAGATTTGATGACATCATCCTGTGGGTTCTTCCTAAGTTTCACGTATGTGGCGGGGTCCTGAAGCAGCTCATTCATCTTTCCAATGTAATCCACTTTGTCCATAATGACTAAGTGTTAGCCTTGTCTGCTTTAGTAATATGGAGCTCACTATCTTTTTTTAATTGTGAAAGGCTATTGCGGAAACGTTTAGGAAAGTTATCTTCGTAAGAAATATTCGCAGCACCATAGACCTGAGGATGTCATTAGACGAAAGCGCTTGAGCACCCCTTTGTGTTTCTTTTTCCTTCGTGGTTTTATTCATCATAAATACTTTTCACGTGTCACTTTCGTGAAATAATTTTTCATATATATATATATATATATATTATATATATATATATATATATGTGGTGTGTGTGTGTAAGTACCATTCTCAGTTCTGAGTGAGAGAACACTCAAGTGATAATGGACTCCATCTATATACGAGTACAGTACGTTACGATATCACTTTCAATTAATTTTTCTAAACATCTGAGAAGGGTTTAACAGTTAAGAGAGTTCTACTGAGGGAGATTCGATTATTTAAAAGCTTTTCATCCATTTCTGCAAGGAATAATCAACGGGCCTTGCAGTAAAGGCATTTAGTCCTTTGACGCTAATGTCGCTTATATTTGCTAAAACACAGTACATTAATGTACATTAATGAGTTAATATTTTTCCGACTTGACGGATTTTAGTTAAATTATAAAAATCTCCATTATTCACATTAAATATTTTTAATTAATATACAGGGTGTACGAAATATTCTTCTAGACAGGCTAATAATTACGTTTTTTATTGTTTCATGCTGTAAAGGGGTAAACTGTATAATATGAAATGTAATGGTGATAGCAGTGTATGAATAAAGTAGAAAGAATTGTCGCTATAAGAACGGCCGAAGTGTGATCTGTCCTTAAATAAACTAATCTTCTTTCAGCTTGTTCTTGCCCATTACCCACAGTTTTGAACGGTGGTTTTGGCTTCTTATACACTGGTTTACAGTCGAATTATTAACGTGCTCTGCAAACGAAATTTCTACAAACGGACATACCCCAATTCTACCTTCTCCTGCACTGTGTAGGCCATCATTTTCAATTTACGGCTTCAGAACGTGAGTATAATGAAAAAATAACACTATGATCACACACACACACACACACACACACATATATAATATATACTCTCTTTTCAAAACGGCTTCTCAGTGGTTAGGTGTGTTGTACCGGCTCCGCAGTTTCTTCATCCGACTCAGTTGCTGTCTCTGTACAATGGTCTTCTCCGGACCCGTTTAGAGTACACTTTTCATGTGTGGGGGTGAGTCAACAACCCACACAGCTCTACTGTCTTCAATCCCTATCTCTTCGCCGCAATGTTGCCTCACTCTCTCTTCACTATCACTACTGCTATTATAACGAACACTGCTCTTCTGAACTCTCTCTAACCGCATGCTTCCTCCTTTAAGGAAAGCACGCAGTACCAGACTTTCCACACTTTTCATTTCATTTTTGTCCAACTTTAACGCAAGGGTTAATCGGTATTTTCAGTCTTTCATCTACTCAACTGGTTAACTCTGGAACAATCTTCCTCAATCCATCCTTCCCCCTGTCTATGATCTCCAATTTTTCAAACGCAGAGTGTCCAGGCATCTCGAAAACCCTTGACATTGATTTTGGCTCTCTTCTCCTTCTATGGGAGGGGCGTTTTCGCTGGCATTCGCACATGTCACTTCCTTCCTGCATAAAAAAAAAACTTATTCAAACTACAGTGGATTTAATATCCCAGAAGAGTTCCTTGTTCCATGTACATTAGGTGTTGTGTAATATATATATATATATATATATATATATATATATATATATATATAATATATATATATATATGTGTGTGTGTAATTATTATATATTATATAATATATATATATATATATATATTACGGAATACATTTCCTTGCAGTGATTGTTTTTTTTTTTTATGTTTTTATGAGCATATTCTTACAGTCGTCAAAATACCAAAATACTGCGAAATCTTGGTTCATTTGTTCCATCAAGCACTCAAGAGTGCCATTTAGTTAATTAAACGAAAGCCTTTTAAGGGCGAATTGGAGCAATGGATTCTCTCCAGTGAGCATTGGCCAACGCACTATCCACTGGCTTATACCCGAACCAAATTTGTGTTTACTGCCAAGACACAAATTGATGTTTAGTGTCAAATTTTAATTACAAAATTTGCTAAAAATCGCAAATCCAGATTTTTTTTTTTTTTTTTTTACCCCATTTTCACTTAAACACAATTTTATTTTTCAGTTATTTTTGTATCACTTTTTAAATATATTCACTATTTTTCATATTTGCTTTATTCATTTTTATACAATAATTTGTTATTTTTTGCCTTTAATTTCCGATAGAATTTATATTTTTTTTTAAAGGTAATATTATTTTATGTGGTTTTACTCTTTGCGCGAATTAGGTTTATCTTGTATGGAATTTATAAGAACATACAATACTTTAGTTTTATTTTTAAACCTATAATATTTGATCGCACTATTTTGTACTTTATATATATATATATATATATATATATATATATATATAATATATTATATATATATCGTAAAGAACGACGCTTGTATAGGAGAACATTCCGCGCAAGATGAGGAGGGAGAACGAACAAATGAAAAAATGAGGTAACCACCCGGGAATCGAACCCGGGATCTTCCGATTGCCGGTCAGATATGATAACCACTACACCATGGTCCTCACTCGATCAGAAGTCGTAATTCTCCTACATACGCGCAGAAACCAATGCCCCGAGGGGGGCACCTCCCGCATGCCGCACCTATATATACACATTTCAACTGCAAAGAACACGCAGTATAATTAACGTAAAGAACGACGCTTGTACAGGAGAACATTCCGCGCAAGATGAGGAGGGAGAACGAACAAATGAAAAAGCGCGGAATGTTCTCCTACACAAGCGTCGTTCTTTACGTTAATTATACTGCGTGTTCTTTGCAGTTAAAATGTGTATATATATATAGGTGCGGCATGCGGGAGGTGCCCCCCTCGGGACATTGGTTTCTGCGCGTATGTAGGAGAATTACGACTTCTGATCGAGTGAGGACCATGGTGTAGTGGTTATCATTTCTGACCGGCAATCGGAAGATCCCGGGTTCGATTCCCGGGTGGTTACCTCAATTTTTTTCATTTGTTCGTTCTCCCTCCTCATCTTGCGCGGTATGTTCTCCTATACAGGCGTCGTTCTTTACGTTAATTATACTGCGTGTTCTTTGCAGTTGAAATGTATATATAGGTGCGGCATGCGGGAGGTGCCCCCCTCGGGGCATTGGTTTCTGCGCGTATGTAGGAGAATTAAGACTTCTGATCGAGTGAGGACCATGGTGTAGTGGTTACCATATCTGACCGGCAATCGGAAGAGCCCGGGTTCGATTCCCGGGTGGTTACCTCACTTTTCATTTGTTCGTTCTCCCTCCTCATCTTGCGCGGAATGTTCTCCTATACAAGCGTCGTTCTTTACGTTAATTATACTGCGTGTTCTTTGCAGTTGAAATGTATGTATGTATATGTACACATATATATATATATATATATATATATATATATATATATATATATAGTGTTACATAAAAGTTTCTCGCGGGACCATTCTGAGTTGTAACAGAGAGAGAGAGAGAGAGAGAATATGTGCATAGGCAAATGGGCATAAATGAGGTCGAGTGTGTTATAATTCCCAAGTGTAGTGGGGTAATATTTTTTGTGATACAAGCAGAGCCTTCGGCTCCCTGCCCTACGGGCGGGGCTTGTGCTCCGCAAACTCGCCTTCGGCGAGGGCACGTTAGAGTTACCCCTTTGGGGGGAGGTCATTCTCCCTCTCCCCCAAAACCTCATCACCCCCCTTTATGCAACTTGGGGGCTAACGCCTCCCTCTCCCAATTCTGTGTAAATAAAACATTTGATTCAATGTAACTGACAAAATTTCATTTTGACTAAATTCAATTAAAAACTTAACCCTTTAACGACGGATGGACCTTAAGGTCCACCCGAAATAATAATATAAATTGTACTACAATACCTCGTTTCTATAAATGTTTCTACATGTTTATATATAGATGTAATTTAGTTGTCGGGAAAGGAATCCAAAATGTGTATCATTTCAGTGACTAGTTACTAAAATATTTAGGTTTAAATAACAACAAAACCTATACGTTCTGGTAACAAAAGTGACCGCATATGCTGCGGGCTCGTCCTTAAAGGGTTAATAGCCGTCGTGTTTCCTTTCTCTTTGACTTTTAATAACTGGAGAAAAGTAAATCTCGGATCCACAAAATGCTCTTCGATTGTGGGATTTCCAACATTGAGACGTCATTCTGCATCCAGCAGTACTTAAGTAATACCCTCTCTCGAGTAATCCATGTCATCCTGACTTGCCCGAACCCGAGAAAGGGCGTATTACATTATTTTATATATATATATATAGATATATATATATATATATATATATATATATATATATATATATATATATATATAATATAATATATATATATATATATATATACATAACGGGTGTGCCATAAAAAAAAGGGTACATTTTAAAAAGGCTATAAAATCAACATTTGTCATTTAATTTTAATAAAACTTCTACACAATAAAATATATGTATTTATCTATATGCAAACAAATTTTCAGACTAAAATATCAAATAATTCAAATTCTATCAACATTTAACGAAAGAGTATGATTTTTCTACTTAACATGCAAAAATTATTAAACCTTTTTAATATTTTTTTATAAAAATAATTTTTAACGTAAAATTTACCTGAAATTATCAAAAAAAATTGTTCGAAATGCTTTCCTTCCATTTCAATAATTTTTTTTATTCTTGGCCGGAATACGGGAGACCTTAGCAGAACGAGTCTACAGGAGTAGGATAAAAGATGTCGCTCTTTTACGCGAGATCATCATTCAAAAATGGGAAGTGCTTCCACAGGAACAAATCGAGCCATAGATGAATTCCGGCCAAGAATAAAAAAAGTTATTGAAATGGAAGGAAAGCATTTCGAACAATTTTTTGAATAATTTCAGGTGAATTTTACGTTAAAAATTATTTTTCTAAAAAATATTAAAAAGGTTTAATAATTTCTGCATGTTAAGTAGAAAAATCATACTCTCATTAAATGTTGATAGAATTTGAATTATTTGATATTTTTGTCTGAAAACTTGTTTGTATATAGATAAATACATATGTTTTATTGTGTAGAAGTTTTATTAAAATTAAATGACAAATGTTGATTTTATAGCCATATATATATATATATATATATATATATATATATATATATATATATATATATATATATATATATATATATATATGCCACAATTCAGGAATCAGTAAGTTATATAGTTTGCAAGTGTTGGAACCGTTCCCTTGATTCCAGATGTATATATAAATAATATCCCAGTACAACATTCTCATTAAAATCTTTCAATTTCCTTATATAAGAGCATAACAATGTTACTTTGTAACTTCAAACATGACTTCACACTGTGTAACACAACGTCTCCTTGAAGAGATACATTTACTTATCTTAGCTTTGAAGATCAAATGCGCGAGCTGGGATTGGCGTATCCCGCCTACAGGAAATTCTGCTGCATGCTCCTGATGATGCACAGAATGGGGTAACTGGAAACGCGTCAAGATGAATGAGCGACCAAAGTTAATCCAAAGTTATGACGATATACATCATGATTAAGAACATCCCGAAGGTAAATTATTCCAAGGAGATTCATCCAGGAATGTAAGCAAAATAAATCAGAGGGAAAATCTAGAGCTGAATATTTCATGCGTGCGCGCGCGTGCGATATTTAGTAAGAAACTTGCTCGTTAGGCGTCATGCAGGGAGGCACTTCCTTACTGCATTGTTCATTATATAAGTAATGTCTCTATACCCACTCTACATATCAAATACACACGGTGTGTAATAGTGTATACCACCAACCGTTTTCGCACACATACTACTCGTACATAAACAAAAAATGAACAAAACCTCTACAGAGTTTCCAACCCGAATTACATAAAGATGATATTTTTCGTTACATATAAAAGAAATTATTATTATTAGTAGTAGTAGTAAACTATGTAAACCGTTAACTGGAAGCAATTTGTCTGAAACGCATTTCAGAATAATCACCCTGACTATAGGATTATCTATTAAGACCAGTATTCTTTTTTTATATAAATAAAAATATATACGAAAATATCTTAGTAGATACATCTTTTCTTAAACCTGGAGGCTTTCTTTCCTCATAAGGATTAATTCTACGCAAATACTCATTATTATACTCATACAGAAGTTTATAGGAATATATTTTTGTGTCCATATTTAAGTAATCATATGCATTATCGCTTATACGTGTGAGTCCAGTTTCTTTTCCATGCACAGAAACGTACATAACCGAGACAGATGTTGCATATCGACCGAATATAAGGTTGTTTATACGCAGTATATTAATCTATTGAGCGAAAACCTTTTATGCTCCACATAGAGAGTTATATCTGCATTAACATTCATATGGGGTGTAGGACAGCTTAATGAAGGTCCTCTTGAGCAGCCTATAGAGATATAACGACTGCATAAGTTTGGTTGGATCCTTACATTTGTTACACAGAATTTATTAATTCTACTTTCTTCTCGTAATATTCATACGAAACCCAGTACGTTAAACGATAATAAAATATTAATTAATTGATGGTTCCCTTATTGTTCAGATATTCTAGGAAATGTGTGATAATTAATTCTTCGAATCACGAAGGGAACAGAGAGTTAACACGTGAATTAAGATCCCAATTGCAATGGAGCCCAAAATATCTAAAGTAGTGGTTAAAAAAAATAACTTTATACAAATGGTGCAGGAAAATGAGAATTTGGCTACTTGTACCAAACAAGGCCTATCTTAGAATGACTGTGACACTAAATTTGGTCCTTTACGACTATCTTAATACATATAAACATTTTGTCTAATTGTACTCTTGGCACCAAAGCTCATCTACTGCATCATCTTTTTAAGTAAATGCATATATAAATATACACTTTATCAATCAACTATTTCCAGTAATATACGTGAAATAATGACTGTGATGTAGGCGCAAAGAATAGAATTAGACAAACATTTTACATACATGTATCAATTAATAGAGTCTCAAAGGACCAAATTAAAATGTATTTTGAAAGGCACGATCGCATTATTAGTGTTTAAGATAGTTCCAGAAATATGTGCAACCATTAGAGGAGAGCAGAGAATTGATAGAAATAAATCCGCTGTGAAAAGGTGGTTTCAAGAACGTGGGCTGCGAGGAAGAGTTTCTGTCAGGTATAAATAATATACATAAGGAAAAGAGGATTCAGTTTGCAAAAGAACATTAAAAACTGGTCTGATGAATGGAAGAATGTTTTAAGGCTACAGGCTTTGATTCATTTGATCCCTTTAACAAATGGAGCCACCATTCATGTTCGAGGTTGTCACATTAAGTATTGAATATTGGCCTGCCTTTGCAAGTTATTAGTCACTCTAATAGACAGAGTATATTTCCACAACAGTTTCGATGCCCACTGGCATCCTCTTCGGGTGGATACAAAAAAACAGAAGAAGATGCCAGTGGGCATCGAAACTGCTGTGGAAATGAACTCTGTCTATTAGAGTGGGTTTTTATTATTATATTTGACCTTCAAGTTATTAGTCATTTGCTGTAACAGGTATTCTATAATAATCTAAGTTATGTATAAGTTACAAATGCAGCAATCTGCAGTAGACTTATATATATATATATTATTTATATATATATATATATATATATATATATATATATATATATATATATATATATATATGTTTTATATATATATATAGGGTCGCCAAAAGAAAAGGAGACCTCGAACTTCGGCTGTAAAATCCAAAGTTATGGTCAAATTTCAATATTTTTTCACACCCCACAACTAAGTAAATTTCCCATAAGGTGAGCGGATTTCAAAGAAAACTAATGAAAATTACGAATTTATTGATAAAATTTTTATGCCACTGGAAATTCTCCATTTACGCTACTATTGCATTGTATGTACAGATAAAAAGTTACAAAGTACTCACATATGGTGCTACCTTGATGTTAAAAAAACTGCTCGATATGTTTACCACGAACTTCTACAACCTTTTTCAGTCTAGGACGGAACTCATCTATGGCTTTATTGATTTGTTCTTGTGGTAGCTCATCCCATTTTTTCAGAAGAAGCTGTCGTAAATGAGCGACATTTCTTACTTTGACCCGATAAATTCTCCGTGACAAATTTTCCCAAAGGCCGTAATCGACAGGATTTAAATCAGGACTGTTTGGTGGCCAAATTTAATACCGCTACCTGGTATTCTTTTGATATCTCCTGTTTTATCGATTTTCTTGAGAAGCTTGTCCAAACCTCCTGCAGTTGGCTTACGTTAATTAAAATCGCTTTAATTATCAACTTGAACCTATGATTAGCAAGATTTTTCTGGAATATTCGCCATAAATCCAATTTCTCAGCTAAAATGCTAAAAGATGGCACACAAACAATAAAATTACCTAGTACTAACATATGAAAGCATAATTATATAACAAATTTTTAGGGTTCAATATAACAGCCATCTTTCTCAATACATCGTCTAGTCCAATATTCCAAAGACCTGAAAACATTCTCCAGTTGTTACTGTTTCATGAATTGTGTTTTTAATCCTGGCTGTAAGTTCATCCGAAGTATGTGAGTTCGATGAGTAAACAACGTTTTTAACATGGCCTCATAAAAAGTAGTCCAATGGCGACAGGTCAGATGAATTAGGTAACTAACCAATTGGTTCACCTCTACTGATCCACTTGTCTGGGAAGACTTCAGTCAAGAACTGTCACACAATCAAGGAGCAGAGAGCACCGCCTAGCTAAAAAAAAGGTGCTCTCTCAGAGTTAATCGTCTTAATTTGGAGATAAAGAAATTCTGCAACATTGCAAAGTAACGTCCACCAATGACTGTTGGTTTTTCAACAAAGAAAAGACCATTAATGACGCATGACTTTCTGAGAACGCACCAGAAATTGATTTTTGGCGAGTCTTTTTCATGTTGCCAGAGTTCGTGAGGTTTCTCTCTCTCTCCCAAATGCACCAATTGGAGCGGATGAACTTGTTGCCAGGATAACAAACTCGTTCATGAAATCACTCGGTATCACTTGAAGAAAGTTTTCAAGTTTTGGAAAATCGGACTGAACGATGTGTCAAGAAAAATGGCGGTTATGGTGAGGCCTAGAAATTTATAATGCAACGTGTTGAAGACTGTAATTATTATCGTTCCATATACCATTTACAGTTATATTTTTTCCTATAATGTTCATCAAAAGTTATTGACGTTTGAAGTTGCACAAGGACTTTGTGGTCAATTATATATATTATATATATATATATATATATAATATATATATATATATATATATATAGTCATGCGGTTTGCTTCTACAAAGCTTCAATTTAATATTTAGGAGAAATCCAATGACAAGGAGGAATGTAAATGCCATGAAAAGTCTTCTTTAATGCGCAACGTTTCGAGCAATACGCTCATCATCAGGCTAGATAATAACAATATGAAATTAGAATCAATAAATAAATGTGAACAAGACAAAATAATTTCCTAAAACCTATTCAGTAAAAGCAAATTTTAAAAAGACTAAAAGAAGAGGGTTAAATTCAAAGTTATAAAAATTTACATAAAATTAACCAGAAATTTAAAAAGCTATTTTTAAATTACATATAGTAAATTTGAAATTGGTACACTGGAATAATTAACACTAATCCAATGGAATAATTAACACTACGAACCTTTCAATGCTGGTTCCGAGGCACGAGTAATTTAAAACAAAACAAAACAGGAAACAAGCTATGGGTTGGGCGGTTGGAGTTATAAGTTAGGGGAGGGGGGATTATAAAAAATTGGGGAGGGGGGAGGGGAGTTGGGGAGGGGGGTTATAAAAAATTTAGAGGGACAGCTGAGGAATCCACGTTTAGAGAAGGGGTCAATGTGGATTCCTCAGCTGTCCCTCTAAATTTTTTATAAACCCCCCTCCCCAATTTTTTATAATCCCCCCTCCCCTAACTTATAACTCCAACCGCCCAACCCATAGCTTGTTTCCTGTTTTGTTTTGTTTTAAATTACTCGTGCCTCGGAACCAGCATTGAAAGGTTCGTAGTGTTAATTATTCCATTGGATTAGTGTTAATTATTCCAGTGTACCAATTTCAAATTTACTATATGTAATTTAAAAATAGCTTTTTAAATTTCTGGTTAATTTTATATGTAAATTTTTATAACTTTGAATTTAACCCTCTTCTTTTAGTCTTTTTAAAATTTGCTTTTACTGAATAGGTTTTATGGAAATTATTTTGTCTTGTTCACATTTATTTATTGATTCTAATTTCATATTGTTATTATCTAGCCTGATGATGAGCGTATTGCTCGAAACGTTGCGCATTAAAGAAGACTTTTCATGGCATTTACATTCCTCCTTGTCATTGGATTTCTCCTAAATATTATATATATATATATAATATATATAAAACCTTGGTTAACCTTTGTTTTGCTCCTGCCCGAATTGTTACTCCACCTTAGACCTACAGTTTAACGTGCAATCCGAACTACGCCCACCAGCATCCCAGCGTCTTAACCACTAGGCTACCCACGGTACCTATTTATTTACCAACCAATTTCTTTGTGTGGAAGGATAAACAGCTGGGTTTTGCTGCGCGCTGCCTGCTGTCGCCGGGTCTCGATCCCGGGGCCGGTGGATTCGTAGTCTCGTGTATATATATATATATATATATATAATATATACACACACACGAAGGGCGGTACGAAAGTAATCTCCTTTATTGTATTAACGACCTGAAAAATAAGAGGCATTATTTTCGTACCGACCCTCGTATATATATATATATATATATATATATATATATATATATATAATATATATATATATATATATAATATTACACGAGTGATCACAAAGTCCTTGTGCAACTTCAAACTTCAATAATTTACATATCACTAAAGTTAATTAATATTTCTGAATAGTAACGATTCAGTTATGAATAATTCACTCAATCAAATATTACACACAATATTACAAAATCGTTTCAACCTGCGCGTTTTCCAAACACTCGCTAACATTAAACTCTTTACACACGATACATTTCAATGTGCATCAAGTCGCGAAATTAAATGCAACCTCAAAATACAATTACAAATATCAGTTTATGTAAACACTCATACCTATTAAAAGCCAAAACTAAATGCTACATACAACATATCTTTATCAAAGTGTTCCTAAATCTGTGTGTGTGTGTGTGTGTGTGTGTGTGTGTGTGTGTGTGTGTGTGTGTGTTTCTCTCTACATATATATATATATATATATATATATAATGAACTCCGTTTTATTTGGAATATTAAATTTAATCATTATATATATATTCAGTATTTCCTATGAAAGCAGAAAGGAAAGCTATTTATTAACTTTTCTGTAGTTATCCCGTACGAGTTTGCTCTCTCTCAATTACGAAACAAACACAGATATTTCTATTGCTTTGTTTAATAAGAACGTAAATTCAACAAATTTCGGGAATGAAAAGCTTAATCCGAACCTAAATTGAGAAATACAGGGTGTCCGGGTTCAAATGGTAATAAAATAAAACATAAATGTATTTTATTGCCGTTTAAGCCCGGACACCCTGTATAAAATAAAAGGTTTTAGAAAACAGAAAGCTTTACCGAAATTGCATCTTACAAAATACTTGATTCTGCCATTTTTAAAGGATCTCAAAGAGTATTATTATAAAGTAAACTTACTTTATTCATATATAATATATATACTGTATATACAGGGTATATAAAAAATCCGGCCCCATAGAGGTTTTAGATTATTCATGGCTTTTATTTATTTCAGGTTAACTAATTAAGTTCTTAAGACTAATAACACAGCTCAACAAAAAATTTTTTGTTTCGTTGCCAAGGAAATTCGTACGAATTTAGGGTATTTTGGGGTTGCTGAATTCCAAAATGAAAGTAGTTTTTCCGATTTGGCTCTAGTTCTTGAGATAATGAATACCCTCAATTAATAGGAAACGTAACCATAACGCGTGCATATGGGAAACTACCGGAACATTCTAGATGGTGAGACACGCGAATATTCTTAGTGTTTACTCCGCGATCATTCTAGAATATTCCCCCTCCGTATATAAGTCATCGGCCACCCAAAGACCCAACCAGTAGTCAGTTGGCAGTGGAGCGGTACGTGTTGTCTGTTGTGTTTTTCGTGTTTCTCGTCCGTGTAATGTATTTGTATACATGTACTTAGTGTACATAAGTCAATATGAAATGAACTTATAATTTTATTGTTTTCTTTTTTCAGAGAAATATGAGTTCTTCACGAAGAGGCTGCTTAAACAATCCTAATGTATTCTGCTACATTTGCGGCGAATACACTCTGCAAAAACAAAGAAAAAACATCACAGACTTTGTAAAGCAAGCTTATCTTGCGTATTTTGGCGTGGCGCTTGGAGACCAAGACAAGTCATGGGCTCCCCATAAGGTTTGCAAAACCTGTGTAGAATGCTTACGACAGTGGAAAAATCGAGAAAGGAAAAGTTTAAACTTCGGTGTGCCTATGGTGTGGCGAGAGCCGAAAAACCACCACGACGATTGTTATTTCTGTGTGGTTAATGTGAAAGGTTTCAATCGATACAAGAAACTCAAGTGGGATTATCCCAATTTGGAATCAGCAAGGCGACCTGTGTCACACAGCGAAGACGTTCCCATACCAGTGTTTACCACACTGCCCGACCTTCCGTTGTCAGAATTTGAAGAAATTCAGGACTTAGGTGGTAGTAGTGGAAGTGACTATGAAGGAAGCATTTCAACACCTCAGCAGTTCTCCCAAGACGAACTCAATGATCTGATACGGGACCTCAGTCTGTCAAAGCAAGCATCTGAACTTTTAGCATCCAGCTAAAAGAAAATGTGTTTTATTGCACAATGGTAACCGATATGCATCTCTTCCAATTGCTCACTCAACAAAACTTAGAGAAGAATATGAAAATATCAAAATGGTCCTGCAGAAACTCTGCTATCATGAGCACCAGATGCCTATTTGTGTTGATCTAAAGATGGTAAACTTCTTGCTTGGGCAGCAAAGTGGATATACGAAGTACCCTTGTTTCATCTGTTTATGGGATAGTAGGGCAAGGCAAGATCATTGGAAAAAAGTGACATGGCCTTCAAGAGAAAACATGACTGTAGGTGCAGCGAACATCATTAACGAGCCTTTGGTTGACAGGGAAAAAATCATCCTCCCACCACTTCATATCAAACTGGGACTAATGAAACAATTTGTTAAGGCCTTGGACAAAGATGGCGATTGCTTCAAATACATTTGTAGATCGTTCCCTGGACTAAGTATGGAAAAACTAAAAGCTGGAATCTTTGATGGCCCTCAAATCCGTACACTTATCAAGGATTCTAATTTCACAAAATTTATGAATGGTGTTGAAGCTTCTGCCTGGTGCAGTTATGTCTCAGTTGTCAAGAACTTCTTGGGTAACCACAAAGCAGACAATTATGAAGAACTGGTGCAAAACATGCTCACAAACTTTGAAAAGTTGGGTACTAATATGAGCATAAAGGTACACTTTCTCCATAGCCACTTACACAGATTTCCGGATAATCTTGGTGATTTTAGCGAGGAACAAGGGGAGAGGTTTCATCAAGATATCAAGGTGATGGAGGAAAGGTATCAAGGCAGATGGGACAGACACATGATGGCAGACTATCGCTGGAACCTCCAACGTGATTGTCCTGATAACCCACATAAAAGAGAATCGTACAAACAGAGATTTACTATACATTAATTGTAATTATGCGAATCAGCTTACTGTGTTTATCTGTTATTATACCGAATAAAATGCCATTATGTATTTCATGTGTTTACTTTTGTATGATTTGAGACAATTTCAATGCGATTTGTAAGTAGGCTCCGCCTGAACATTAAATTTTTTGCATTTTTACGTGTTTCAATGGGGTACCAATTATCTCATAAATTAGAGCCAATCTAGCAAAACCGATGTCATATTCGGAATCAGCACCACAAAGTTACCCCAAAATCATTCTAATATGATTGGCAATAAAATGAGTGCTGACCAGTGTAATGATTGAATACACACCTCGAGTGAAGGTACAATTGGTGTTGTTACGCGATGCGGGTATATGTCAGAGTTGCTCTGATTCTGGCTTCTCTGGATAACGGCGGTGAAATGTTTTTCAAGCATGTCTCTGACTCATGCCCGCATCGTGTAACATCACCACCACTACCACATTTACTCGAGGTTATCTGGAACAGGAAAAAGTAATAAATAATCTCAAATTCCTTAGGGATCGGACTCTTGAAACATATACAGGGGTTGGACAAAATAATATGAACACCTTGATAAATGGCGGTTTTTATTCTTAATATGGAGTTGGTCCTCCTTTAGCGGCAATAACAGCTGCAATGCGTCGGGGAATTGATTCATACAGCTTTTGGACAGTGGCTAGAGGAATCCTGAGCCATTCTTCGAGCAAACCCTGCTCCAGTTCCTCCAAAGACGCCGGCGGTGGGAATCGGCTTCTGACCTGCTGCTTCAACTGACACCACAGATGCTCGATAATGTTAAGATCCGGGGATTGTGGAGGCCAATCCAAGCGTTCTACTTCACTAACATGCTCTTCAAACCAGTTTTTAACGACCCCAGCGGTGTGGATTGGTGCATTATCATCCTGGAAGACGGCGCCGCCATTGGGAAACAGCGTTTGGACCATGGATGGACCTGGTTAACCCTACCATGCAGTACTACAGCTGGGCCAAGAGTATTCCACGATATTGCTGCCCAAACCATCACAGATCCGCCTCCATGCTTAACGGTTGGGGTCAGGCAGTCGGGGTCATAAGCATCTTTAGGCTGTCTCCAGACGTAAACTCGACCGGAACATGGAAATAGCGTAAGGAGGATTCGTCGGAGTAGGCTACATTCTTCCACCGGTCCATTGACCAATTCTTATGGTCATTACACCATTTTCTGCGCCGCTCAATGTTGATGTGCGAAAGGAAGGGTTTGGCAATTGCAGCCCTCCCATGGTATCCAGCTCCATGGAGCTCGCGACGTACAGTTCTGGTCGATACCGGGCTTGCAAGATGCTGGTTAGGCTCTGCAGTCACTTTTGGAGCTGTGGTCTTATGGTTTTTGTCACAATGCGCTTTAGCACCCGGCGGTCTCGATCACACAGCTTCTTCTTGCGTCCACTATTGCATTTGTCGGTGCTTGTCTTTCCATGGTTTTGGTATGCAGACATGACCATAGAGACAGTTCCTCTCGATACATTGAACATCTGAGCGGTTTCCGTCACCGATGCACCAGCCATCCGCGCTCCGACAATTTGCCCTCTTTGGAAGTCTGACAGGTCTTTCATAACTGCTAATTCATAATTCACTCAGATCTGTAAAAACAACGTGAGGGTTATAACATGACGTATACACTCTCTGTTACGCATTTAAATAGGTTTGCCAGTCATTTGACCGTTTACTTTGTGTCTGAGCAGTCCGTAAAGATAACCGGTGAAATCGGCGGGTGTTCATATTATTTTGTCTAACCCCTGTATGTGTATATAATATATATATATAATATATATAATATATATATATATACAGGGTGGGCCGTAAGTTTCCATACATAGGAAAATTTAAATTATGGTCTTCACGTGCGTCGGTATTTGGATCAGCAGTTTCCGGATGCTTGGATTGGTCGGCGTGGTCCTGTGGAGTGGCCTCCCAGATCCCCAGATCTCACCCCCTTGATTTCTATCTTTGGGGGCACTTGAAGGCCATGTTGTATCAGAAAAGATACGAGACATAAATCATCTAAAGGAACGTATCACCAACGCCATTACAAGCATAACGTCAACTGTGCTAATGCGTGTTCATCAACAGTGGGGAACACGTATTGAAATGTGTTTTCAAAACAATGGCAACCATGTAGAGCATATTATATAAATAAAAATGGTTGTCCATAAAAAAATGTTTATTTTTCCTATGTATGGAAACTTACGGCCCACCCTGTATATATATATATATATATATAAGCACACCGGACAAAAAATTAGTCACCCCTAATAGCACCGATAGTAGGAAGTTCAAGGTCACACAGAGGGCGCTGATGTAGCATTGGTAAGTGACAAGTAGCGGTGACGTAGCACACAGGATCAGATCTGTTTCGTGAGGTGGTGAAGAACAAAGTGTGTGTTGGATATAGTCTGCAAAATGGGTCGTGAGGCAGACGTTACTCAGTGGCAAAAAGGAGCCATCGTGTTTGGCAGAGCCCACGGACACAAAATGTCTGAAGTAGCCCAATTTGTTGGTGTGTCAACGCGTACTGTCCAGCGAGTTTACAAAGAGTGGTGTAGTTCGCAATCAACTGAAAATCGACGGCGTAACTGTGGCCGGAAAACAATTCTCGACAATAGTGACCGCTGCCATGTTTCTCGTCTAGTAACTGCAAATCGTTTTCAAACCAGAGAACAATTGCTCCAAGAAACCAATGAGGTTCTCCAGCGACCAATTTCCGAACGGACATTGCGACGAGAACTGCATGCGATGGACATCTGGAGAAGGGTACCACGGAAGAGGCCGCTGTTAACAACAAGTCACAAATTGGCACGTTATAAATTGGCTCAGAGGCACAAAAACTGGACTGCGGCAGATTGGAAACGTGTAATTTGGTCCGATGAGTCCCGTTTTTGTTTGTTCTCCAATGATGGGAGGCGACGAGTACATCGCAGGTCCAATGAAGCCTTTAATCCTGAATGCGTCGAAGGTGTTGTTCAGGCTGGAAACAGAAAGTGAAGCGCAGGAATAGACACCCACGGACTCTGGCGGAACTTCGGGACCGGCTGATGAACGAGTGGCAGCAAATCGATGTTCAGTACATGCACAACCTCGTAGAGTCTCTGCCTCGCCGGATTCGTGCGGTTATCAAGGCCAGAGGCGCCGTCACACGTTATTAGGTACATTCTGAGAGGGGTGACTAGTTTTTTTGTTGTATATATATATATATATTATTCAGACCGGCCCAAATTGTAATGTTTTTTAAAAAAAAATTAAAATAATGTCTTACTCATAAAAACGTTAAGCATGTTAAGAAAAATATATTCGCCAAATTTTAACCCAATCAGTAAATATTTAGACGTGCCGCACGAGAGTCGAAGTTTCACAGTTATCGTCATAGCGAATATGAGTTTGATCATAACTTGAATATTTTTCTGTCCAAATTTCATTACTATTGTTTGTAGCGTTTCCACACCACCCAGGAGGTAGCTACACTCTCCACATTTTTTTTATAGTGGTTTTCCCAGTAGGTATACTCCAATGTTTCTGATCTTTAAATATTGGATTTTCATTGCCTAGGTCGCAGTCCCTGTTTCACAGTTGACATTTTCGCCACAGAGAACTGCTGACGACGTCTCTCCACGACTTGAAGGAGGTACTGAGCCTGAACTTCATTATCCGTCAGATGACTGTTGAAATTCTGATTCGAAGTTACAGCCCTCTCAGCATTGTCGTTTACCACATCTTTCTTCTATCTCTGATTGGGACAGAGAAAACCTAGTGTCTTTTAAGGTCTCAAAAATTCAGTTCCTTCATGTCTTCTCGTCACAATTTTGTACACGACTATCCCCTTAACTTCAATGATACACAACTCAATCCTTCCACTTCTCAACATTCTTGGTGTTTCCTTTTTTCGTGATCTTTCCTGGAAAGATCATATATACACTCTTTCTAAAACAGTTTCTAAGAGGTTAGGCGCGTTGTATCGGCTCCGCAGTTTCTACACTTCGCTCACTTGCTGTCTCTGTACAGGTGTCTTGTTCGCCCTGTATGGAGAATGCTTCTCATGTGTGGGGTGGGTCATCCCACACAGCTTTACTTGACTGGGTGGAATCAAAGGCTTTACGTCTGATCAATTCCCCGCATTTTATTGACTGTCTTCAATCTCTCTCTCTCTCTCTCTCTCTCTCTCTCTCTCTCTTCGCTGCAATACTGCCTCGTTCTCTTTTTAATATCTCTATTACAACGAACACTGCTCTTCTGAACTCTCTAACTGCATGCCTCCTCCTTTAAGGAGAGCACACAGTACCAGACTTTCGAAACACTGTCATTCCTTTTCTATCTAACTCTCTAATGCAAGGATTTTATCGGTATTTTCAATCTTTCATCTACTCAACCCGTGCCCTCTCGAAAAATCTTTCTCAATACATCTTCCCCCCATGTCTATGACCTCCAATCTTTCAAACGCAGTGTTTCGAGGTATCTCGAAAGCTTTGGATCTTAATTTAGGCTCTCTTTCTTCTGTGGAGGGAAGGGGGTGTTTTTGAGGGGCATTCCCCCTTGGACCCTCCTTCCTGCATAAAATAGTATACTGTACTATACAATATTAATCGTAACGTAATGGCTTGCTCTGTTGAATGAACCGTACACGTTTACTTCATGCGTTCGAACGCGTGGTGTGTCCTTGGATTTGGTCAATTATTTAAGTTATTTCACCTTAATTTTGAATGTAATTTTCTTCTGTCTTTTCATGTTTTTTACATACCTTTTCTTTAATTAGTACCCTTTTTATTCATTGCATATACTATTTCCGTATTATTTAGGTTTAGGAAAAAAAAAGGGGACTGAGTTGGGTTCAACCGAACCCCATTTTCCACATATGTTATTTTCATATCCGCTATGTCTTCTGGAATGTAATCCCGCGGATATGGCAGGATCTGATTATATTATTTATATATATATATATATATATATATATATATAATATATGATGAATAAAACCACGAAGGAAAGGAAACACAAAATGGTGCTCAAGCGCTTTCGTCTAATGACATCCTCAGGAACACTGAAGTACATAAAAAGGTTAAGCCTATATATAGGTTACAGAAAGAAAAAAAGAAAAAATAAATAACATACATACACGCACACACACATATATATATATATATATATACATACATATCTATATATACAAATACATACATACATACATACATACATATATATACAATAAACAGAGAAGTAAAAATAATAAAAAATTAAAAATTAAAACCTTAAAGGATTACCAGTGAGGCGTACAGATTTGTAAGGAAAAATATCAATTTTTAGCACAAGATCAAATGGATTATAAAAATACAAAATTATACTGGAACTCTGCCGGGTTTTAACACAATGCTGCCTATGGTCAGGTTTCGATATATATAAAAAAAAAAAAAAAAAAAAAAAAAAATGCAAATTAAAAGTTAATCGATTTTTAGCACAAGATCAAATGGATTATAAAAATACAAATTTATACTGGAACTCTGTCCGGGTTTTAACACACTGCTGCCTATGGTCAGGTTTTGATATATATAAAAAAATAAAATGCAAATTAAAAGTTAATAAAGTAGAAGACAAGTTTACCAAAGTTTTTGGGATGGCTATGGGCAACCCCTTATCGCCCCTCCTCTCCAATATTTATATGGAGTTTTTCGAAATTACCTATATTCCGAGAATCCTGGGGGTTGGCATCCCTTGGTTGCGGTACGTCGACGATATTTTGTGTATCTGGCCCATGAATCGTGACCTGGATAGCTTCCTCCTTCAGTTAAATGATCAAGTCCCCTCCATTAAGTTTACTTTAGAAGATGAGCAAGACAATTCAATCCCATTTTTGGATGTGCGTGTACATAGGGAAAGCCCAGGTTTTAAGTTTAGTATCTATCGGAAAACGACAAACAATTTGTCCTACGTACACTTTTACTCGGGACATGATACCCCCACTAAGAAGGCCATATTTTCATCAATGTTTCTCCGCGCCCTTAGGATCGCCAGTCCGGAATACATCGATGCCGAATTGGAAAAAATCAACGGTATTGGAAGTGATTTGTGTTATCCATCTGCGTTTATGGAATCTTGTCTCAACAAGGCAAAACGAACTTTCTATCGTGTCAATATTAACACTCGTACTTTGTCAAAAAATATTTTAGTCCTTCCATTTTCCCGGGCTTTTTAGGCATTGCTAATGTACTTAAACTTTTGGATATTAATGTAGTATTTTCATATAACAATATTGTGAAAAATATCATAGTAAAAAATAGCCCTACCAATAATTCAGGCATTATCTATAAAATTGGTTGTAAACAATGTGATTCCTTTTACATAGGTCAGACGGGAAAGGATTTGCACACACGTATAAAACAGCATCAATATTCCGTTAGAACAGGACAGTTGTCCAGTGCCCTTTTTGTCCATTTGTCAGAGTTAGCCCACTGTATTGATTGGAATAATGCTTCAGTTTTATTCCATTCAAGCAACATTGTTAATAGAAATATTCTTGAGTCTGCCATTATCCAACTTTCAAATAACTTCAACATAAGCAAAGGTCTTTTTCAACTCGATCCTGTTATGTTGAATTCCTTTAAAACAGATTTAAATAAGAAGGGTAAAACATTAAATCTTTGGTAAACTTGTCTTCTACTTTATTAACTTTTAATTTGCATTTTATTTTTTTATATATATCAAAACCTGACCATAGGCAGCAGTGTGTTAAAACCCGGACAGAGTTCCAGTATAAATTTGTATTTTTATAATCCATTTGATCTTGTGCTAAAAATCGATTAACTTTTAATTTGCATTTTTTTTTTTTTTTTTTTTTTTTTATATATCGAAACCTGACCATAGGCAGCATTGTGTTAAAACCCGGCAGAGTTCCAGTATAATTTTGTATTTTTATAATCCATTTGATCTTGTGCTAAAAATTGATATTTTTCCTTACAAATCTGTACGCCTCACTGGTAATCCTTTAAGGTTTTAATTTTTAATTTTTTATTATTTTTACTTCTCTGTTTATTGTATATATATGTATGTATGTATGTATGTATTTGTATATATAGATATGTATGTATATATATATATATGTGTGTGTGTGTGTGTGTATGTTATTTATTTTTTTCTTTTTTTCTTTCTGTAACCTATATATAGGCTTAACCTTTTTATGTACGTCAGTGTTCCTGAGGATGTCATTAGACGAAAGCGCTTGAGCACCATTTTGTGTTTCCTTTCCTTCGTGGTTTTATTCATCATAAATATTTTTCACGTGTTACCTTCGTGAAATAATTTTCATATATATATATATATATATATATATATATATATATATATATATATATTACTAAACACAGCTTAAGTGGAAGTTAGACAAAACATTACACATTTTATGTAAATCATTATTCTGCCCATGATACACCTATTTCAAAGTACGAGCAGCTCGAATCACCATTGCCGAGTAAACACGGGATCACTGTACTAACGAGGCCTTCGTACTCAGTTCATTGCCCCTAAAATCAACAATGTTGTGTTATCATAGTCCAAAGAATATCCAAATCCACATCTAATGTACAGGGTGTCCCGGAAGTCTGGACTCACAGGGAAAAATAGACATTATATTTTTAAAGTGAAACAAACACATTTCTGATGTCAGTTTTATATATTTCAGGAAAGAAAATACTCTGATGGCTCAGTATATCAATCACGAGACTGGCCCAAACAGCAACCTCAGACCTTCTGTTTATACAGACGTGTCTATTTAAATGATCATTTTTTTTCACACACGTTATCAAAGGTCCTATACGATGTCGTTACACATCTCAAACTATAACTCCCCAAATGTAATTAAAATTATCCATAACGAACGAAAGAGATTATACGTATATTTAATCGTGGATTATGAAATTTAACCTAATCTAAGTAACAGAGAATTAACCAAACCTGACCTCCATTATAACCTCTTTATTTCCATATTTTAATCATTTTCAATAACAAAGTGTACGAATCTATAGTGACACTGCAGGTATGGCACTACACGCGTTTATATTCGTGTACAGATGCGCTCTTGTGTATCCTAAAGACTGTCGTAGTTTCGTAAGGTATCCAAGAACACAAACATTTACTGATTCACCCCGTGTCTACACACTTAATTATTTTTCACCGTCCACTGGAAAACGTTTTTCCCAATACTTTATTTAGGGTGATGCGAGATCCTGTCTATTGGAAGAGCTTCGGCTAAAACTTCGGTTGGCACGGCAGATAGTTTGGGCTGAGTTACGAGACCAATTTTTTCATCTTCGAAATCTGGCAAATATGTGTGGGCGGTGCATCGACACTAATTAAAGCCTGTCCAACTGAAAAATGGAATAACACGCCTATAAAAAAATAAATCTCTCTCTCTCTCTCTCTCTCTCTCTCTCTCTCAACCTTTTTCCGTACCTGCCTCTGGCAGGGAGGGAGCGGAGGGTGGGGAGAGAGCCTTCTACTTTTCTATCCAGTTTTCTACTACTGCTAGGATAGTTGAAAGAAAAATAAACTTTTAATAACAGGAACAGTTCCTTGGTGGATCAGTTCAAGAAAAGGTTAGACCAAATCTTGCACACTATTTGAGTGTGTAGAAAATTTTCCCTGGCACCCGTTGCCATTGGTACCTCCTCGGTATGGGCCGCAAGGCCTTTTGAGGTACTTCTTTTCCTTGTAACTCCTTGTAACTTGTAACTCTCTCTCTCTCTCTCTCTCTCTCATTAGACTTCATCGGAGGCGGACGTGCTGTGTGGTCTCTCCAGTATCTTTTTCTTAATAGTGACTAAGTGACAAAGTTTGATTGTATATTTGTTAGATAAGTTTAATATTTATTTACTTTATTATTGAGATTAGGGCAAGCACTATTGCTTAATAATTAGACAATTTATTATTAATTATACTTAATTTATTCCTTTTCCGGTTAACGAACATAATTTCATATTGTTTAAATTCTGTTTTTTCGGCTGAATTTCTCTGGGAAAGTTAACGTGAAATAAGTTTGCATTGTTTTAGACGGTAGTTACAGATTGCATTTTCAGACGAGTTACATAGTAAGATTTGTATGTTCGAGTCTATTTCCGTTTCCGGTCTGTTACACGTGCTCTCGCAGGTCCATTTCCGGTCTGTAACACGTGCTCTCGCAGGTCTATCTCCCGCATTCACTACTTCTCTCCCACGATCCGTTGTATAAATTAAAATAACATATTATATTATTTAAAGTAACATCATTCTGCATTGTTATAAACGGCTCCCTACAGATCCCATTCAGTTCCGTATTCAATTCCATTTCCGGTCTGAAACACGTGCCACTCGTCTGCGCGTGTTTATTTCGTATTTCGGCATTCACCAATCCTCCCTCACTAACCAATATACTAATTAAAATAGCATTGTATTATTTAAATTAATATCAGACTGCATTGTTACTAACGGCAACCCACAGGTTCCATTCAATTCTGTATTCAACTCAGTTTCCGGTCTGTAACACGTGTTTACTTCCGAACTCACCATTACCCCTCTCACCATTCGTTATATTAATTAAAGTAGCATATTGTATTATTTAAAAGTAACGTATCGTATTAATTAAAAGGAACATATTGTATTTATTTAAATTAACGTATCGTAAAAAAAAAAAAAAAAAGAAAAATATGACAGGGCCAGCTAAATTGAAAGCAGAATGCTTTAAATGTAAAGTTAATCATTGGTGCGTTGACTTCCCAGAAGGTAGTATCAGCGATATCACATCCCTTAGTATATGTTTGTTTTGTAAACTTAGAGACAACCACGAAAAGGAAGTGAAAGAGCTAAAGGAATTAGTAAAAAAGCTTGAAGCTAGGCTCGTAGCACTGGAAATCCATCCCAGTAGACAAGATCAAACTAAAAACACACAAGCAGATTTAAACTGTAAAATTAAGCATCTAGAGCAAAGCGTGGCACGCTTGGAAAACACGGTGACTATTCCGGAAAATAAAACGGAGGACCAAGAATTCAAATTGGTCAAAAATAAAAGACCCTCCAAACCAAAACCAAAACATAAGGATTTGGAACCCATTACCATCAAAAATAAGTTTCACTTACTTGCTGATGAGGAGGATGAAACCTTTTTAATTGGGGATTCTATGGTAAGGAATCAAGGGGACTTTTTCGGAGCAAGACGGGCGACCAAGAGAAAGCTCCGATGTTTTCCGGGTGCCACAAGCCAGATAATTAATAGGGAATTAGGCAAAATTAATATCAAGAATAAGAGTTGCCCTATCATTGTCCATGTTGGTGGCAATGACGTTTTTATGGGAGGGACAGGAGGGCAGACAGAGCCCATTATAAAAGAATTTAAGAACCTAACTGACAAGGTTAGGGATAGGACAGACATGGGTATGGTCGTAGGAATTCTCCCTCGAATGCGTGCTAGTGACTATACTCTAAGTAAAGCCATTAGCATAAATAAAAGAGTTAAACGCATGTGTGATGAAAAAGGCCTAAAGTTTGTCGATTTTTGGCCTACATTCTACGGAAATGGGGAATACTTTGGTTCGGACGGGATACATTTTAACCAGAAGGGGAAAAAGAAGTATGGTGATTTACTGAACATTAATTTGTATAATCTCTTTAAACTAAGACCCCCCAAACCAGCAATTGATCCTGCTCCCCAAACAGTTAAACCTACTCCCCCAGCAGTTAGTCCCCCTCCCCCAGCAGTTAGTCCCCCTCCCCCAGCAGTTAGTCCCCCTCCCCCAGCAGGTAGTCCCCTCCCCAGCAGTAGTCCCCCTCCCAGTAGTAGTCCCCCTCCCCCAGTAGTTAGTCCCCCTCCAACAGCAGGTAGTGACTCTCCTTCCACGTTGGAGGGGGCTCAAGCTCCTGCGGAGATTGTCCCTCGTTAGTGAGGGGCTATTCAACTCCCGACAGCCCTGGCTGTTCGGGAAACGGGTCGTGCTAGGGGGCGGTCAGAATAGGGGAGGCTCCCTCCGTGCAATGCTTTTTAATGCTAGGTCGATCAGGAACAAGTTTGGCGAGCTACGGGCACTCTTAGCATCAGAATACCAGGATATCGTTGCTATCACCGAGTCCTGGATTCATACTGATCGTAGGGACTACGTTGGGGAGTTCGAAATTCCCGGGTATAGAATGTTTCACAAAGACCGCACCCGTGGGGAGGGGGGTGGGGTACTAATATACGTCAGAGACACGTTGAGTCCGGTTGACTGCCAGTTCCGGTCGGAACGGGAGCTGCTTGGCGTCGATCTGAACGTGGGAGGGACGAACTATAGGTTAATCTTGGTGTACAGACCTCCGCATCTCCTCCTCGTGGAGGATACAGCCCTGTACACCGAACTCAGTAGCCTGCTAGGGGATAGGGTGTGTGTAGTTTTAGGAGACTTCAACTGTCGCGGCATAAAGTGGGAAAACAGGACTGCCGATGCTGAAGGGAGGAGGCTAGTTGACTTTGCTGATGAGAACTTCCTCACTCAGTGGGTCAACGAGCCTACACGAGGCGAAAGCGTTCTAGACTTAGTATTCACGACCGAAGACAACCTCGTCACTGGCCTCACCGTTGACGAATCATTGGGCGGGAGTGATCACGGTCTTATTAGGTTCCGTGTGTGCGTCCCTCGGGTGAAGCGTAGTAACTCGAGAGGCAGTAAGCTCGATCTCCGGCGGGCGAACTTTGTTAGCCTCAGGGATAGCGTAGGAGAGATGGGGTTAGAGGTTGGCGGCGATGTTGAGGGAGTGTGGAGTGCATTCCGGGACGAGTTTATGGTGCTGCAGTCTGCTGCCATACCCTCAAAACCGGTCACCCCTGCTTCAACGCAGCCTAAGTGGTTCAATCGTGACATCGCTTCGGCTATCCGAAATAGGAAAGTAGCGTATAGGAGGGCGAAGGCCAATCGTTCCCACGAGAACACTGAAGCGTATGTCCGCCTGTGTAGGGAAGTGAAGGCGAAGGTTAGGCTAGCGAAACGTAACGAAGAACTACGGGTGGCAAGCCTCTGCAAGGGGAACCCTAAGGAATTCTTCAGTTATGTTAATAGTAGAAAGCCCATTAGAAGCATGATAGGTCCGTTAAAGGACGGAAGCGGCGTTCTGCGGACCTCCGACGCGGACATCGCTAATGTGCTTAATGAGTACTTTGCGGGAGTGTTCACCAGGGAGGATACCCGCGTCATCCCCGAGCCAGGCGTGAGGCACGAAGGTGCTGGCCTGGATAGTGTTAGATGTACCGCGACAGTCGTTGCCGATAGAATAGACAAACTGAGCGCGTTTAAGGCTCCTGGGCCAGACCAGTTTCTCCCCAGAGTGTTGCGAGAAGTGCGCGACCAGGTGGCTCCCCACCTGGCTACAGTCTTCAACAAATCGTTGGAGATGGGCCAGGTGCCTGGTGACTGGAGGGAAGCCAACGTGACCCCTATCTTTAAGAAAGGGGATCACGAAAGTCCAGGGAACTATCGTCCCATTAGTCTCACTTCAGTTGTAGGTAAATTATTAGAAGGGATAATAGCTGATAGGATCGTTGACCATCTGGATTCCTACAAGCTGCTTGGGGACTCCCAACATGGGTTTAGACGGCATAGGTCGTGTCTCACCAACTTGCTCGAGTTTTTCCACGTCATGTTGAGTGAGTACGATAAGAGTAGGGCTATTGATATACTTTATCTCGACTTTCAGAAAGCCTTTGATAAGGTACCTCACCGCCGGCTAACGGCGAAAGTGCGCGCGCTGGGTATCGGTGGGGAAATAGGTAGGTGGATTGAAAACTGGCTGAGGAATAGGCGGCAGAGGGTGGTAATTAAAGGGGCTAGATCGGGTTGGGCCTCGGTCACTAGTGGGGTTCCTCAGGGTTCCGTTTTGGGGCCACTGTTGTTTATCATTTACATAAATGATATCGACGGTGGCATCGTCAGTCGGATCGCCAAATTCGCTGATGACACCAAGCTTGGGGCCAATGTTGGGACGCCCGAAGCGATCGAGGAACTGCGTGCGGACCTAGGTAGGATAGGAGAGTGGTCCGAAAAATGGCAAATGCCGTTTAACTTGGGTAAATGCAAAGTGATGCACATTGGCTACGCCAATCCCAAGTCGGACTACTCGATGTTGGGTAGTAATATCGAGGTGACTGATTTAGAAAAGGACTTGGGTGTGCTAATTAGCAGCGACCTTAAGTTTACGAAACAGTGTGTAGAGGTGGAAAAGAAAGCCCAGAAACTATTGGGTTATATCAGGAGGCAATTTCAGTTTCGGAACAAGGAGATTGTGCTCTCACTGTACAATTCCCTTGTTCGGCCGCACCTGGAGTATGCTGTGCAGTTCTGGTCGCCCACCCTCAGGAAAGATATTGAGAGGCTGGAGCGAGTGCAGGCGAGGGCCACAAAGTTAATCCCTTCCGTTAGGCATATGGGCTACAATCGACGGTTACGCGCCCTGAACTTGTTTTCGCTTGAAACTCGGAGGCTGCGCGGTCAACTGATCGAGGTTTTCAAGCTCTTACGCGGGTTCAACGATGTCGATTTTAGAAGTATGTTTAGTTTAAATGATAACCCAACTCGCAACAATGGTTGGAAGTTGGATTTGAAACGGTTTAGGACTAGTGTGTGTGGGAATTACTTTACGTATAAGATCTGTGACACATGGAACAGGTTACCTTCGGAAGTTGTGAACAGTTCCTCTGTGGATCAGTTCAAGAAAAGGTTAGACCAAATTTTGCACACTATTTGAGTGTGTAGAAAATTTTCCGTGGCACCCGTTGCCATTGGTACCTCCTCGGTATGGGCCGCAAGGCCTTTTGAGGTACTTCTTTTCCTTGTAACTCCTTGTAACTCTCTCTCTCTCTCTCTCTCTCTTGCGGACCTCTCGACGCGGACATCGCCAATGTGCTTAATGAGTACTTTGCGGGAGTGTTCACCAGGGAGGACACCCGCATCATCCCCGAGCCAGGCGTGAGGCACGAAGGTGCTGGCCTGGATAGTGTTCGATGTACCGCGACAGTCGTTGCCGATAGAATAGACAAACTGAGCGCGTTTAAGGCTCCTGGGCCAGACCAGTTTCTCCCCAGAGTGTTGCGGGAGGTGCGCGACCAGGTGGCTCCCCACCTGGCTACAGTCTTCAACAAATCGTTGGTTGGAAACGGGCCAGGTGCCTGGTGACTGGAGGGAAGCCAACGTGACCCCTATCTTTAAGAAAGGGGATCACGAAAGTCCAGGGAACTATCGACCCATTAGTCTCACTTCAGTTGTAGGTAAATTATTAGAGGGGATAATAGCGGATAGGATCGTTGACCATTTGGATTCCTACAAGCTGCTTTTGGACTCCCAACATGGGTTTAGACGGCATAGGTCGTGTCTCACCAACTTGCTCGAGTTTTTCCACGTCATGTTGGGTGAGTATGATAAGAGTAGGGCGATTGATATACTTTATCTCGACTTTCAGAAAGCCTTTGATAAGGTACCTCACCGCCGGCTAATGGCGAAAGTGCGCGCGCTGGGTATCGGTGGGGAAATAGGTAGGTGGTTAGAAAACTGGCTGAAGAATAGACGGCAGAGGGTTGTAATTAAAGGGGCTAGTTCGGGTTGGGCCTCGGTCACTAGTGGGGTTCCTCAGGGTTCCGTTTTGGGGCCGCTGTTGTTTATCATTTACATAAATGATGTCGACGGTGGCATCGTCAGTCGGATCGCCAAATTCGCTGATGACACCAAGCTTGGGGCCAATGTTGGGACGCCCGAAGCGATCGAGGAACTGCGTGCGGACCTAGGTAGGATAGGAGAGTGGTCCGAAAAATGGCAAATGCCGTTTAACTTGGGTAAATGCAAAGTGATGCACATTGGCTACGCCAATCCCAAGTCGGACTACTCGATGTTGGGGAGTCATATCGAGGTGACTGATTTAGAAAAGGACTTGGGTGTGGTAATTAGCAGCGACCTTAAGTTTACGAAACAGTGCGTAGAGGTGGAAAAGAAAGCCCAGAAACTATTGGGTTATATCAGGAGGCAATTTCAGTTTCGGAACAAGGAGATTGTGCTCTCTCTGTACAATTCCCTTGTTCGCCGCACCTGGAAAATGCTGTGCAGTTCTGGTCGCCCACCCTCAAGAAAGATATTGAGAGGCTGGAGCGAGTGCAGGCGAGGGCCACAAAGTTAATCCCTTCCGTTAGACATATGGGCTACAATCGACGGTTACGCGCCCTGAACTGTTTTCGCTTGAAACTCGGAGGCTGCGCGGTCAACTGATCGAGGTTTCAAGCTCTTACGCGGGTTCAACGATGTCGATTTTAGAAGCATGTTTAGTTTAAATGATAACCAACTCGCAACAATGGTTGGAAGTTGGATTTGAAAGGTTAGGACTAGTGTCGGTGGGAATTACTTTACTTATAAGATCTGTGACACGTGGAACAGGTTACCTCCAGAAGTTGTGAACAGTTCCTCTGTGGATCAGTTCAAGAAAGGGTAGACGAAATCTTGCACACTATTTGAGTGTGTAAAGACATTTAGGACCTCAGTCTGCGGAAATTTCTTTTCCTATAAAATAGTTAATATCTGGAACCAACTTCCCTCAGAGGTTGTTTCCAGTCGAAGTGTAAATGTGTTTAAAAATAGGCTAGACAAAGTACTGAATACTCTCATAGTTCAAGACTAAAACATAAGAAAACTCTGCAGGAGATCGCTTGCACGGTGTCTCTGTGAGCAAGCTAAATATAGAGCTATTTATATATTCTCCACTTTCCTGTAAAATTTCCTTGGCTACTTTTCCAGGGTCAAGGTATTTTCTTCAACCTTTTTCCGTACCTGCCTCTGGCAGGGAGGGAGCGGAGGGTGGGGAAGAGCCTTCTACTTTTCTATCCAGTTTTCTACTACTGCTAGGATAGTTGAAAGAAAATAAATTTTTACAAAATTTTCCCTGGCACCCGTTGCCATTGGTACCTCCTCGGTATGGCCCGCAAGACCTTTTGAGGTACTTCTTTTCCTTGTAACTCCTTGTAACTCTCTCTCTCTCTCTCTCTCTATATATATATATATATATATATATATATATATATATATATATATGAGTACACGTATGAGCACGAGTGGCTTCTGTATGATACAGAATTACCCCACCAGGATTTGAACCCACTACCATAACCTGTCATATATTTCAACTGGTTGATAGCTTTTACTTCTTCGCAGTATGGTGGTTGTGAAGAGGGGGTAATTTTATATGTACGAGGTAAGTCAAAAAGTATCCGCAATTTGTATTTTTTTTCCAGAATTGTCTACACTGCTAACCATTGGCGGCGCTGCAGTCAATGAACGTACAGATCGCTGCTTCGTGGGATTGAGACCTTGATACTCAGTTGTTCAGTTCAGGACGCAGAACGTTCAGGGTGGCAGTCCACATCGACCACGAAGTCGACACTTAGTTTAGTATTAAAAGTGTTATTTAAAAATTTCTTTAATTGGTTGTCAAAAAGATTAGAAGACAGTACCCTAATAATTACTACCCTTCTAATCTTTTTGACAACCAATTGAAGAAATTTTTAAATAACACTTAATACTACCCCATAACCACAGTACAAAAAGAAACCAGATATATTAAATTACCTTTTTATGGATATATATCATTACGTATTTGAAGTGAAGTGTCTCCAAACTGATTAAGTCTAGTTATTCCCAAATAAATTTTAGATTCGCCTTCGTCAACCCACTAAATTTATCACATTTTTTAAAGTTCAAAGACAAATTCCCCAAAACTGTATGCCCTAATGCTGTTTATAAATACACGTGCGACAACTGTAAGGCTGCGTATATCGGCAGTACTCAACTCCAACTGGAGGTACGCCTTTCTCAACATTTGGGCTTTATCAGTCCGTCCCAACCGTCCCCTCAGTAGCCCACCACAATCCACAATTAGAAACCATAGTAATGAAAACAACCATCCCCTTCACAAAACTCAGTTCGAAATTTTAACAAGAACCAATAACCTTACAGAACTCCGAATTTTAAAATCTTTGTACATCTAGAGCAGACCTTTCCAAACTTTTCACGTTGGCGACACACTATTTAAGCATACAAATTTTCACGACACATTAATTAATTTTTGTTATCAAATATCAAATAATTTTTCAGTAGGTGGTTTATCTTGTAGCCGATTTTGTTGATAGAAAAATCAAAATTTTCAAAATACAGAAAACACTAATGTGTCGCGACACACAGTTTGGAAAGCTCTGATCTAGAGAAACAAACCCTCCATTAAAACAATTGTTCATCTTACAAATTACAGCTCTTCTAACTAACCAACCAACCAACCTACTTTCATAGATATATCATACCTTCCAATGTAACGACCATACAGTTTTCTTTCAGTCTCTGCCGAATATGGAGGTTGACGTAATCATTGTGTATTTACCAGATGAGGTAATTTTAATTTAATTTAATTTTAATGATTTTAATTTTCTTTTTTATTGATGTAATTTTAATTATTTATTCTTATTTTTGTTTTAAGGTTTTAAGATTTATAATTCACTGATGATGACAAAAGATTTGTCGAAACGTCTGAAGTACAAAAAATAAACGAAAATGTTTGCTGTTGTGTTGGTCCTTCTTTTAATCTGTAAGCTCCGTTTCCCCAAGGAGAAGTCAATAGCTTCGGTCCTACTCAAAGGAGTGACATAACAAAGGAGTGACAAATCGGAGATAAAATTCAAAGGAGTGACATAACAAAGGAGTGACAAATCGGAGATAAAATTCAAAGGAGTGACACGAAAATACCAACAAAGAAGAAGAAATAACAAATCCAGAGGGAAGAGAGGCTTGCAACTGTTAGGTTAGGTTAGGTTAGGTTTCTAGTTTTTTAAATAAAATCTTAATTTTAACAATTCTAACAAATTTTGTTTTTTTAAATAAAATTTTAATAATTATACTCCTTTGAATTTTATCTCCGATTTGTCACTCCTTTGTTATGTCACTCCTTCGTTACGGTATTTATGTCACTCCTTTGAAATGTCACTCCTTTGAAATGTCACTCTTTGAAATGTCACTCCTTTGAAATGTCACTCCTTTGAAATGTCACTCCTTTGAAATGTCACTCCTTTGAAATGTCACTCCTTTGAAATGTCACTCCTTTGAAATGTCACTCCTTTGAAATGTCACTCCTTTGAAATGTCACTCCTTTGAAATGTCACTCCTTTGAAATGTCACTCCTTTGAAATGTCACTCCTTTGAAATGTCACTCCTTTGAAATGTCACTCCTTTGAAATGTCACTCCTTTGAAATGTCACTCCTTTGAAATGTCACTCCTTTGATACAGACCCAATAGCTTTGATATATATATATATATATATATATATATATGTGTGTGTGTGTGTGTGTGTGTGTGTGTGTGTGTGTGCTATTCGAAATGAAACAACTTTGAAACCTTATAATTTTTTATTGAATGAAGCAAACAATGTAATATTCACAGAGTAAATAGTCAATGTCATAAAGTTTCATATGATATATGTGAATTATAACATTTAGATACATTAGATACATTGTGCATAGCATAATGTTTCCTTTTGTTAAGATCTTCACATGCTATATGCTGAACAATATGAAGCTTATATGAATAGAGCTACAGCCGCTTGCGCACGACTCTATGCACAGTTAAACGAGGAATCTGCAGTTCGACACTGGCACGACGGATGGACTTTCTCGGGCTACTACCAAAGGCGCCGCGTATCCGTTCAACATCATCTTCCGATCTCGTTCGCCCTCCAGTGTGTTCCTTTAGAACACTGCCAGTCTCCTCAAATTTCTAGGTCCATGCATATAGGTCTCTTCTGGTGGGTGGTTCCTCGTGAAAGGTTGTACGGAATCGCCGTTCCACCAGAGTAGGGGACTTCAATTCCTCAGCCAGCCATCCATAACACACATTTCGCTTTTTCTTGTGGGATAAACATAATTCAGTCTGAAACAAACAAAAAACATTATGACAAAAACTTATGCATATGGTGCAGTAACTGGCAAAGTCTCAACATTTTCACATTAATACTTTAAAAATTAGAGAGTTTCAAAGTTGTTTCATTTCGAATGGGACACACGGTATATTATACAGGGTGGTGTATCGGGGCCAAAAAAAGTAACGAGATACGATATCGATACATTGGCAAAAATGTATCTCGTTACGATACGAGATATATGAATAATATATGTATCGCGATACGATACGATACATATATGTTTATAATATATATATAATATATACTGTATATATATACACTGTGTGTATATATATATATATATACACACTAGGGGCACTCAATATATTTTGCCCCACCCTTTTTTCCTAGCTAAATTATAGGCTATGGGGCTGAAATGTCTTTTGGGCCGTAAGTTTGAACTTTCTGCGCTTTGCATAACCGGATTTTTCCAGTTTGAACCTCCCCTCCTTGAAAAGACCGTTTTTAAACGCCCTTGTATAGAACCGATGGTTAACGCAGTTTCGAAAATGGCGTCTGACAGTGATGTGCCTCGTAAACAGAGCTGTTATCGAGTTCTTAACCGCAGAGAAGGAAACAGTTGGAAATATTCACAAACGTCTACAAAACGTTTACGGGGATGCTGCTGTTAATCGAAGCACAGTTGGACGCTGGTCTAAACATGTGAGATCATCGGAGAGAGGAAGAGCCAGCCTCGATGATGAGTTACGCAGTGGTCGCCCGGCATCGGCTGTGACATCTCATACTGTGCAACGTGCTAACAGCATCATTCGATCAAATTGGCGCGTCACATATAACGAGCTATCACTGGAGCTAGGAATTAGTGAAGGAAGTGTGAATACAATAATTCACAACTGGGGTACTCAAAAGTGTGTTCACGGTTTGTTCCTCACCAACTGACTGAAGATCACAAAGCCCAAAGGAAAGAAATTACTTCTGAGTCGTTAGTTCGATACGAGACAGAAGAGGATGACTTCCTTTCACGAATTGTGACTGGGGATGAGACTTGGGTACACCACTAGAGATAGGACTTATAGGCTACATAAGTGCGATAAAGACAATTTGTGGTTACGAAACAACTACATATGTCTAAGGCGTGAAGCGAAAAGTGTAATAAAAAAGTCCAAGCGCGATTTTGAAATCTCCATAGTTCGTGACAGCAAAGAAAACCCCAAGCGATTCTTTCAATACGTCAACAATAGGAATCGAGTAAAGTGTGTCTTGGGGTCGTTGAAAAATTCTGACGGAGAGCTAGTTTCTGAAAACAAGCAAATGGCTACCCTGCTAAACAAAGTTTTTACGTCAGTTTTTACAATTGAAGATGTAACGAATATCCCTACAGTCATAGACATAATACCTTTTGGTAATGGTAATACTTTAGATAATATTGTGGTTAGTGAAAGGGAGGTGATGCACTATATTGGTAAAAAGAAAATGCGTAAAACACCCGGGGCCGGATTCCATATATCCCATACAACTAAAAGAATTAAAAGAAAGCATTGTTGTACCGCTAACAAAGATTTTTAATGCGTCTATTTCTGAGGAGTGCGTACCAGATAACTAAGTTAGCAAATGTAACACCTATTTTTAAGAAAGGCGATAAAGGTGTGGAGGTAAATTATAGGCCAATCAGTTTAACGTCTGTTGTAGGTAAGCTACTGGAATCAATAATTAGGGATCGTATAGTTGAACACTTAGAATTGCATAACTTGGTTAGAAATACGCAGCAGGGTTTAAGGCAAAACAAATCTTGCTTAACTAATTTTTTAGAATTTTTCCAAAGCGTGGTTGAAGTTTACGATAGTCATCGGGCGGTTGATGTAGTGTATTTAGATTTTCAAAAAGCGTTTGACACCTTACCGCACAAAAGACTCATTGAAAAAACTAAGGCTCATGGAATCAGGGGTGTAGTAATAAATTGGATAGAAGAGTGGTTGCAAGGTAGGAAACAGAGAGTGGTCGTTCATGGAGCGGAGTCATCTTGGGCTAATGTAGCAAGCGGCGTTCCTCAGGGTTCTGTATTGGGCCCCTTGCTTTTTCTTATATATACTCGTATTAACGATTTAGATGTCGGCCTAGTCAGTACAGTTTCAAAGTTTGTGGATGACGATCTCAATAAAATCGTAGAGTGGTCAATTACATGGCAAATAAGATTTAACGTCGATAAGTGCAAAATTTTACAGATAGGTTCGCGTAACGGTAATTTTGCCGTATAGTATGTCAGGAAAGAAGTTGGCAAGCGTAGAGCAGGAAAAAGATTTAGGAGTTATAGTCACTGGTGATTTAAAAGTGGCCAAACAAAGTACAGCAGCGGTCAATAAAGTGAACAAACTGCTAGGTTTTATAGCTCGGAATTTTTAGTACAAATTGAGCGATATTATTGTTTCTCTTTATAAATCATTAGTTAGACCCCATTTGAAGTACACGATCCAATTTTGGAATCCACATATGCGAAAAGATATACACAAAATTGAAAGAGTTCAAAGACGAGCAACTAAGATGATTCCGTCGCTTAGGTCGAAGTCGTACGAGGATAGGCTTAAGGAGTTAAAATTGACAACACTCGAGAGTAGGAGGCTAAGGGGTGATCTAATTCAGGTTTGTAAAATTATGAATGGGTTGGATAACAAAAACAGAGCTAGCTTTTTCGAAATATCACAGTATAGTAACGGGTGTTAGCTGACAAGTAGAAGGTTCGAGACAGCAGTTGCAAAAAGTTTTTTACCCATAGAATAGTAAATATGTGGAATAGTTTGCCGGTAGAAGTAATTAGTAGCACGTCTATAAACATGTTTAAAAATCGATTAGACGCATATGTTGATAGATTGGGTATAGTTTAAGGTAGTAAAATTAAAGCTTTGTGGTAGGGAACACATGTAAAACTGTAGGTCCCCTGCCACCATGGAGGACATGCACAATACACAATTAGAAACACATTTAGGTGGACCAGCCATGAGTGGATCCTTGGGTCTTTGTTGGTCTGAAACATTATATTATGAAGCAGCTGAATTACTTTCTATTTTTATTGAATTTTACAAACAATGACTTTTCAAACAATTCATCAGACATTTGTTTCTTTCTGAAGGAGAGAGATTTCCAGCTATGCTATAAAGTCTCTCAACTGGAGCGCTTGATCGCAGTGTCGTGTTGTATTTTATGAACAGTTCTTTTATCAAAGGATACATGTGTAATTGTTGAATGTCTGATGAATTATTCGCTAAATAATTAGATAATTCTTGATAAGGTTTGTTCTATGATAAAGTATCGCGTTACTGACACTTATTTGTATCGTATCTTTCGATACGATACAAATAATAAAAAATGTATCGCGATACAGGCGCCACCCTATATATATATATATATATATATATATATATATATATATATATATATGAAAATTATTTCACGAAAGTAACACGTGAAAAATATTTATGATGAATAAAACCACGAAGGAAAGGAAACACAAAAAGGTGCTCAAGCGCTTTCGTCTAATGACATCCTCAGGAACACTGAAGTACATAAAAGGTTACGGCCTATATATAGGTTACAGAAAGAAAAAAAAATAAATAAATAACATACATACACACACACACACATATATATATATATATATATATATATATATATATATATCTACACATATATATATATATATATATATATATATATATATAGCATATATATATATATATATATATATCTACACATATATATATATATATATATATATATATGCAATAAACGGAGAAGTAAAAATAAAAATTAAAATTAGAGGATTAACAAAGAGGCAAACAGATTTGTAAGGAAAAATATCGATTTTTAGCACAAGATCAAATGAATTATAAAAATACAAATTTATACTGGAAATCTGCCCGGGTTTTAACACTTTGCCTTTTAGAGTCAAGTTTCGATATATATAAAATAAAATGAAGATTAAAAGTTAATAAAGTAGCGTACAAGTTTACCAAAGATTTAGCATCCTACCCTTTTTATCTAAATTTGTTTTGAAGGAATTCAAAACAACAGGATCGAGTTGAAAAAGACCTTTGCTTATGTTGAAGCTATTTGAAAGTTGGATAATGGCAGACTCAAGAATATTTCTATTGACAATGTTGCTAGAATGAAATAAAACTGAAGCATTATTCCAATCAATACAGTGGGATAACTCTGACAAATGGACAAAAAGAGCACTGGACAACTGTCCTGTTCTAACGGAATATTGATGCTGTTTTATACGTGTGGCAAATCCTTTCCCGTCTGACCTATGTAAAAGGAATCACATTGTTTTCACCCAATTTTATAGATAATGCCTGAATTATTGGTAGGGCTATTTTTTTTTACTATATTTTTCACAATATTGTTATATGAAAATACTACATTAATATCCAAAAGTTTAAGTACATTAGCAATGCCTAAAAAGCCCGGGAAAAATGGAAGTACTAAAATATTTTTTGACAAAGTACGAGTGTTATTATTGACACGATAGAAAGTTCGTTTTGCCTTGTTGAGACAAGATTCCATAAACGCAGATGGGTAACACAGATCACTTCCAATACCGTTGATTTTTTCCAATTCGGCATCGATGTATTCCGGACTGGCGATCCTAAGGGCGCGGAGAAACATTGATGAAAAAATGGCCTTCTTAGTGGGGGTGTCATGTCTAGTGATGCAAAAAAACGTGTTTTTTTCAAATATTGTTTTTTTCATGGGAAAAAAACGTTCTTTTCGTGTTTTTTTTTTGTTTTTTATGGTTTTTTTCCCAAAATACTTGTATATTATTAAATGAGTGGTTTTTTTTATCGCAGAGTTTATTATTAATTCAAGTTGTTAATATAATACATAAGAAAAGCTAAACATTAATTTTAAAAGGTATTGTAAAAGAAAAAAACTGCAGTACATTTGCATGTATTTATCCATTTTAAATGAAAACCAATTATGACAAACTGAAACATAATGAGAGCAGTGATTACAAGATTTTCAAATGTGAATACATATTTCTGATATATTCATGAACAGTTAGTCTTCTTCAAAGTCACTTTTCTCAAAATCTGATGAATCATGATGGGTAACTTCCATCAATGATTCTGCTTCTGATTCAGAATCAGAAGCCTCAATATTTGGCTCAGCAATAGTAACAGGCCCCTTTCCAGAGGATGGACCTGCATCACCTGCCAAAGGTAATATTGGAGTGGGCTTTGTAAAGACTGTAGCCTTTTTGAATGATCCATAACTTGGGCTTAGTTTGTTTGGTGAATGCTGGTCTTTCTGTTCTGCTTCAATGAGCTGGATATTATGCGATATATAGACTAGTTTTGCAGCTCGTTCTGTTGTTAGCCTGTTTCTTTTTGCTGAGTGTATCCACCCATGTCTACTAAATGAGCGTTCCACAGCGGCACTTGTAGGTGGTAGACTCAGAATGTTAGCTGCTATTTTGACAGCTGAGTTGAGCAGCAAAGTCCATTCCACCAGCTTCTTGGGCTTACTTTCATTGCAGATGTCCAAAGGAATTGTTTGCTAAATAGTTTTTTCCTTTGAACTGTAGTTGGCAACTTCTCCAATTACAACTGCAGCATCTAATAATTCTTGACCTTCAGCTATTTCATGGATAACATGTAGAGCATCCACCTGCAAAATGTTTAAAGTAAATAATACTTCAGTGTGTAAACATGCATAGCTAGTATTTAGAATGAAACTCATGCTCTCTCCAAAAATTACAATATCTAGAAATATTTCAGCCATATCTGTGTTTTAGAACTTATAAATACTCTAATAATCAGAATCTTATCCTTTTGAGTAACCCTAGTAATATTTTTCTGCAAAACATAAAATTTTTAAAACTGCGATTTGTGAAATTGTGATCCATTCAATCACTATGTAGAACAAAATATTGCTTATAATTTGATCAGACTATTTCCTGAATAGTGATGTAAAACTTACTGCTTCTTCCTCCGATATATGGCATCCTTGGTAGCGGGGATCCAGGAGATTTGCTGCTAAGTGAATGTCTTTCACTATGAATTCTCTTCTTTTCTTGATTATACTTAGCAGAGCGGCTTCTTCACTTTTAAGGATTGGACTTTCTGCAACATATTCTCAACTGAGTTCTCAAGCTCCTTGAATACCTTTGCTACAGTTGAAAGGTGCTGGTTGTCTCCTTCAACAGATGTGATAGAATCTGCTACTGGTTTCAGTAGTTTGAGCAAACCTTCAGTTTTATCCCAGAACACTTCTGAGAGCAGTAGTTTCCTGACAGACTGATCCAATGCTGTTTTCTTAGCTTCTTCACTTATGGCTAGGGCTTGGAGAGCTTGTTTATTGTTACAGATGCTCTCCATACAGTGGATGACAGCCGCATCTGTAAATAATAAATATAAAAATATCTATTAGATTCATTTAAAATATTGCATATTTATTTGTGCAAGAAAAATGTTAACTTGTGCACAATTGAAGTATATATATTGTATATACATATTGTTAATTTAGTGTTATTGTAAGATACACATTTTTATGTTGCAAAGGATGTAATTTTAAAAATTTCACATTTTTAATTAGTACCTGGTCTTAACTGGCAGTTTCAGTGATTTAGAGGGCTGTTGTTGAAGCTGCTTCAGCAGTGCAGTAAGCTTTTGAGACTTCTTTATAGTTTTTACAACATTGGTGGAGTCTCTCTGGATACATTCTACTGTTTTGATTTTACTAACATCAGTAAATACTAAATGCAGAGTGTGAGCTAAGCAACCATATGTGCTTATATGAGGAAATTCTTCTTTTAGCAATTCCCAGGCCTTCTTCATATTAGTTGCATTATCAGTGCATATGCCTGCCACTTTCATAGATCCAACTTCATTCACCACATTCTTTATGGTATTCGCCATGTATTCTCCTGAGTGGCTTTCAACTCCTGATTAAGAAAAAATAGATTAATTTTCAGATATGCTTCACTAATTATAGAACATAGCAAAGTCTATCAGCAGCAGAGTAAAAAATTATCAGATCAGCTTATAAAATTAGCTCTAAAGAGAGAGAGAAATACCTGTAGCAATACTTGTCCAAAATACTGGCTCAGGAACAGTCACTATGAAGTTTATTATTCCTTCATTCCTGTAAAGTCAAGTGGGAATAATGAAATATATATTATTTAATAACATTTAATAATAATAAAAAGTATTCAAGAAATATTTTTAAAGAAATGTTTTTTAAATTAGTTATACAAAAAAAATTCTTGATCATCACCTGATGTTGCTCCACCTGTCAACTAAAATTGCAACACTTAAAGTTGTCGCAGATGCAACCATCTCCTTGACTGTTGTTGAGGTTTCAAAAAACACTTCTTCAAGAAGAGTGTTGGAGATCATGTCTCGGCTCGGTAACCTAAAAGCAGGTCTTATGATAGCAAAGGCTTTGATTCACTGCTTGTATTCTACCATACTCAGTGGGCAGCCAGCAGCATAAATCGCTTTGGCTACCTGCTTTTGAGCTTCTTTCTGAAAAATAAACATGTTGCCATTAAACACTAACTGTTGTTGATGTGATTCTTCAGTTATTATTGGTGATATTTATGGATTAAATAGTTATTTTAAATAATGGCAATTAGGTACTTACGATTTCTTGGCCAGACATCCTATCCAAATAAGGATTCATTTTGTTTTTTGATGGCTTTGTTATTGGAGCCACATTTGCACTTTGAAAGAAAGACTCAATAGATATTTCATCACTTGCAGGTCTCGCCACTATGCTTTGTTCTTTTGCAAGTTTTGAATCTTTCTTGACTAAATATTTAACTTTAATCTGTTCATCACATTTTTGGCAATCGATGATATGTTTTGCCATGCTTGTTCCATTTTTGGCAACCTCAGCAGAACAAAATTTGCACTTCACTCTGCCTATCTTTAACTTGCTCTCAACATCCTTGAATAAGGATACGACAGGAGTTTTATTTCTTGGCATTTTATTGTTTACTTGTTTACAATATAACTTCTAAACTGAACTTTAACATGTAAGACCTGTAATACAATGATAATATATAAATTAAACAGTAAAGGAATTGGTAAAACTGGGATTTACTGATATTTATTGAAAAAAAACAAGAAATGACCTTTTTTTTTCGAGTGCTGTTTTTTATTATAAAAAACGTGTTTTTTATGAAAAAAACAATATCGTTTTTTTGGAGTTGCATCACTAGTCATGTCCCGAGTAAAAGTGTACGTAGTAAAAAATAGCCTTACCAATAATTCAGGCATTATCTATAAAATTGGGTGTAAACAATGTGATTCCTTTTACATAGGTCAGACGGGAAAGGATTTGCACACACGTATAAAACAGCATCAATATTCCGTTAGAACAGGACAGTGTCCAGTGCTCTTTTTGTCCATTTGTCAGAGTTATCCCACTGTATTGATTGGAATAATGCTTCAGTTTTATTTCATTCTAGCAACATTGTCAATAGAAATATTCTTGAGTCTGCCATTATCCAACTTTCAAATAGCTTCAACATAAGCAAAGGTCTTTTTCAACTCGATCCTGTTGTTTTGAATTCCTTCAAAACAAATTTAGATAAAAAGGGTAGGACGCTAAATCTTTGGTAAACTTGTACGCTACTTTATTAACTTTTAATCTTCATTTTATTTTTATATATATCGAAACTTGACTCTAAAAGGCAAAGTGTTAAAACCCGGGCAGATTTCCAGTATAAATTTGTATTTTTATAATTCATTTGATCTTGTGCTAAAAATCGATATTTTCCTTACAAATCTGTTTGCTCTTTGTTAATCCTCTAATTTTTAATTTTTATTTTTACTTCTCCGTTTATTGCATATATATATATATATTATATATATATATGTGTGTGTGTGTGTAGATATGTATATATATATATATATATATATATATATATATATATATATATGTTTGTGTGTATGTATGTTATTTATTTTATTTTTTTCTTTCTGTAACCTATATATAGGCCGTAACCTTTTATGTACTTCAGTGTTCCTGAGGATGTGATTAGACGAAAGCGCTTGAGCACCTTTTTGTGTTTCCTTTCCTTCGTGGTTTTATTCATCATATATATATATATATATATATATATTATTTATTGAACATTTCAGACTTCTAAAACTATAATTATTTGTTACGGCAAACTCCGACGAGACGGTAAACCGCAGATTGCCTAGGCATTCCGCTGATTCCCCGTCGATATTTGGCAAACACCGAAATATTCTTTTACTCGTATTTCACACTTTGTCTAAATCTTAACAGGCAATCTGAGGAATGCCTGCATAGGAGTAGTCAAGGTCCAAAGTAAAGTGTTATTTTGGACTTTGCCTGGCATTCAGGCAATTGCGAAGTGCCTAATAAACAGGTTTAAACTTTTTATTTCGTACTTTGTCTAAATCTTAACAGGCAATCTAAGGATGATCAAAGAACTAACGCACACCATTTTTTAAAAAAAATTTGAAAAGTTAAAAAAAAAAAATTTCTAAAGTTAAAAAAAAAACTGGGCATACAGTTGACCTAACCGGGCCTTCAATGTTATTCCGATGTCCGCCATTGCGGCAGTGAGGGCCCGGTTAGATGAACTGTATGCCCTTGACAATTGGTTAGGTTAAGTTGTGTTATTTTCGTTAGTTTTAACGAAAATAACACGACTTAACCTGACCAATTGTCAAGGGCGTACAATTGACCTAACCAGGCCTTCAATGGCGGACATCGGAATAACATTGAAGGCCTGGTTAGGTCAACTGTATGCCCTAACCGGGCTGAAACCTACAAATCCAAAAAGTTATGCAAAAATAAAATGTTTTTGGAGATGGTGCGCGTTATTCCGATGTCCGCCGGTAGTTCTTTGATCATCCTCAGAGTGCCTGTTAAGATTTAGACAAAGTACGAAATAAAAAGTTGAAACCTGTTTATTTGGCACTTCGCAGATTGCCTGAATGTCAGGCAATGTCCGAAATAACACTTTATTTTGGACCTTGACTAATCCTATACAGGCATTCCTCATTTTGCCTGTTAAGATTTAGACAAAGTGCTAAATAAAAGAATATTTCGGTCTTTGCCAAATATCGACGGAGAATCCACGGAATGCCTAGGCAATCTGCGGTTTACCGTCTCGTCGGAGTTTGCCGGTAACATATATACTGATCTATATACTGTACATATATTGTATAACTGTAATGCATTCAGCGAGCGAGTAGTTTTGCCTGAGGCGTTACTAACACGTGACTACTCGCTCACATGGCGTTACAAATGAAAAATAAAGCAAAAAAATTGAAGAGTTTTTGCAGACAGAAGATAGATCACTCAGGCTTTCAACTGTGCAACTGTAGAACCGACTATTGAAAGAATTGTCCGAAGGGGGAAGGAGAACTATTTTGAAGTTAAGTTTCTCTCTTCAGTTTACTTTCGGGTAAAAATACTTGCAGTCTCGAGGGTAAATATTTAATCAATACCATATTTGGATGTTTTACGTTCGGTATTGGTATATTATCGGTGCATTACATCGTATATTTTTCCATATTTAACAGTGGGTGAAAGAGGGCGATGCATCTTTTTACTCCACGTTCGTTTGTAGAGAGGAGCGGAGTATGTGAAATTTAATCTGATTAAATAGACTCCACCTTGGATCATTTGGCGTTCTCATCATGGCATTCCGGTGTGCGGACATTGAGCAATTCTATCACACGTGAAAAGAACTTTTATTTATTTTCTTCTTCTTCCTTTTGTATATTTCCATTCCTTTACATTTTATTGATTAAATCTACAAATAAAACTCAGATCATTGAACATGTCGGTCTGCGTGTATATACAGGGGGGGGGGGGTCAAAAATCGCGCATCATAGGAATTTTCAGTGTTGATTATAATATATTATTTTTTTCTTTTAGGTAGGGGATGGCTGCGAAATTAACAATAGACGAGAGGGTGAGCTTGTTTTTAATGCAAGGAATACCAAGTACTACAAATCTATGAATCAGTACAGAATTTACATTCTGTACCGATTCATCGATTTGTAGTACCTGGTATTCCGTACATTAAAACCAAGCTCAATTAAATACGTGAAATGAATGATGCAAACCAACAAGGAAAAAGAAAAATGATTCCAAGGGCTTTCGTGTATTCAGAAGTACAAATTCCCTGACGTGGTGTACTTCTGAATGCACGAAAGGCCTTGAAATAATTTTTATTTTTCCTTGTTGGTTTGCATTATATATATATATATATATTATATATATATATATATTATATATATATATATATATATATACACACACACACAGGGTGTACATAAAGTCAGGATCTATTTTTGTGAAGCACTTGGAAATTATATGGAATTCAATCATAAAATGATAAAGTGGTAACATTTATTAAATAATTAAGAGTAGGATTCGACGTGACGCCCATCAGTATCCCTGCACAGCTCAAATCGTTCCGCAGCATTTCTAAACACATTCTGGAGCATTTGCGGGGTTATGTTATCTGCAGCAGTTCGTATACGTGTACGTAAGTTTTCAAGACTCGTAATCTTCGTCTGATAGACGTGCGATTTGATAAAGCCCCATGCAAAGAAATCTAAAGGGGTTAAATCTAGTGATCTCGCTGGCCAAGGTCTTTTGTTGCTTCCGCGTCCGATCCAGCGATTTGGAAAACGTCCATTTAGATAATCCTGAACAATTTTGGCATAGTGACAAGGAGCACCATCATGTTGATTCTAAGGGGATAGGATTCTGACCATAACATGACGTAATCAGAAACTATAAATAGACCTTAATTTTTCGTACACTTCATTGTATTCGCTACCGTTGGTTTGGATAGACGTGTATTGTCTACTGTTCATGATGTATCGTCGTGGTTACTTACGTCAACAATATCGTAGAAGGAAGTTTGTTCGGACTTTTCAAAGAAGGATTGTCAGAAGGCGTACTAAGGAGAAGATATTTAAAGCTTCAATGAAATTTGTTTATATGTCAAAAAATACTTTTGGTGTTAATACCGATGGATATTACACCTTGCGTTTGGATCTTTTAACTAATGAGGCTAAATCTACTATTTTAAAATTTAATTATTATCAAGTAACTGGTGTATCATTTGAAAGTATACCACAAATGAATATGTCTGGATATGTTATTAATTTTGAAGATACATTAGGTCGTAAGAAAGAGGCTAGGGAAAGGGTAGAAAGGGATCCTAATGTTGGGACATCACCAGCACCATATTTAATTGTTCCACATGCTGTTTTGTTTGAACCTAATATTGATACTTCCCATAGTGCCGAGCAAGTAATGAATCATCCAAGAACAAAATGGTTCTCACCTTTTAAAGAGTTTAGAATGTATCGTAGACTTAAGCAGGTGTGTCAATTAGGTGAACAAGTCACTGCTCAATTCCCTCATAGTTTGATTAAGATATCTACGAATGATTTATCTAAACCATTAGGTCGTATTTATGTTGGTAAATATACACCTGAAGGATCTCAAAAAAATGAATATGCATTTACTTATGTTAATAGAATTGTATTTTATGTAAAATTATTTGGTATTAAACAATAAAGCTATGTATGAGTCACAATCTTTTTATCCCTTTAAAAAAATGAAATTCAATACCCTCTCTCAGATCATTGTGCGGGCTTAGTATTACCCCGCACAATGTTGATCTGATCAAACGGATCATATTACATTGCTGACGTCATAATGCGTGGATGACGTCATGCATACACCACGCGTTTTAACTTAAAGCCTAGGCAAAGAGGGTTCGGACCATTTAGCCACTAATTTAGACCATGTAGCCACTGATAGCCTCGCAGAGTTAGAGCCTCGCCAGAGTTAGATAAAATGCCGGCAAAACAGTATTAGTTACAAGTTAGATCATAATTAAATAATTAAAAGTAGGATTCGACGTGACGCCCATCAGTATCCCTGCACACTGAGTGCACAGCTCAAATCGTTCCGCAGCATTTCTAAACACATTCTGGAGCATTTGCGGGGTTATGTTATCTGCAGCAGTTCGTATACGTGTACGTAAGTTTTCAAGACTCGTAATCTTCGTCTGATAGACGTGCGACTCGATAAAGCCCCATGCAAAGAAATCTAAAGGGGTTAATCTGGTCATCTCGCGACACAAGGTCTTTGTTGCTTCCGCGTCCGATCCAGCGATTTGGAAAACGTCCATTTAGATAATCCTGAACAATTTTGGCATAGTGACAAGGAGCACCATCATGTTGATAGACGACGGGGATAGGATTGTTAGTACCGTCGTCTATCAACATGATGGTGCTCCTTGTCACTATGCCAAAATTGTTCAGGATTATCTAAATGACGTTTTCCAATCGCTGGATCGGACGCGGAAGCAACAGACCTTGGCCAGCGAGATCACCAGATTTAGCCCCTTTAGATTTCTTTGCATGGGGCTTTATCAAATCGCACGTCTATCAGACGAAGATTACGAGTCTTGAAAACTTACGTACACGTATACGAACTGCTGCAGATAACATAACCCAGCAAATGCTCCAGAATGTGTTTAGAAATGCTGCGGAACGATTTGAGCTGTGCAGGGATACTGATGGGCGTCACGTCGAATCCTACTCTTAATTATTTAATAATGTTACCACTTTATCATTTTATGATTGAATTCCATATAATTTCCAAGTGCTTCACAAAAATAGATCCTGACTTTATGTACACCCTGTATATATATAAAGTAGCAACTCAAACAGTTTTCAAGGCAAAAACAGTATAAAAGAAATTCAAAATCAATCAAAGGGTTTTTTATCTATTCTCTCTCTCTCTCTCTCTCTCTCTCTCTTCTCTCTCTCTCTCTCTCTCTCTCTCTCGAAAAATGGCAAATGCCGTTTAACTTGGGTAAATGCAAAGTGATGCACATTGGCTACGCCAATCCCAAGTCGGACTACTCGATGTTGGGTAGTAATATCGAGGTGACTGATTTAGAAAAGGACTTGGGTGCGCTAATTAGCAGCGACCTTAAGTTTACGAAACAGTGCGTAGAGGTGGAAAAGAAAGCCCAGAAACTATTGGGTTATATCAGGAGGCAATTTCAGTTTCGGAACAAGGAGATTGTGCTCTCACTGTACAATTCCCTTGTTCGGCCGCACCTGGAGTATGCTGTGCAATTCTGGTCGCCCACCCTCAGGAAAGATATTGAGAGGCTGGAGCGAGTGCAGGCGAGGGCCACAAAGTTAATCCCTTCCGTTAGGCATATGGGCTACAATCGACGGTTACGCGCCCTGAACTTGTTTTCGCTTGAAACTCGGAGGCTGCGCGGTCAACTGATCAAAGTTTTCAAGCTCTTACGCGGGTTCAACGATGTCGATTTTAGAAGTATGTTTAGTTTAAATGATAACCCAACTCGCAACAATGGTTGGAAGTTGGATTTGAAACGGTTTAGGACTAGTGTGTGTGGGAATTACTTTACGTATAAGATCTGTGACACATGGAACAGGTTACCTTCGGAAGTTGTGAACAGTTCCTCTGTGGATCAGTTCAAGAAAAGGGTAGACGAAATCTTGCACACTATTTGAGTGTGTAAAGACATTTAGGACCTCAGTCTGCGGAAATTTCTTTTCCTATAAAATAGTTAATATCTGGAACCAACTTCCCTCAGAGGTTGTTTCCAGTCAAAGTGTAAATCTGTTTAAAAATAGGCTAGACAAAGTACTGAATACTCTCATGTGAGCAAACTAAATATAGAGCTATTTATATATTCTCCACTTTCCTGTAAAATTTCCTTGGCTACTTTTCAGGGTCAAGGTATTTTCTTCAACCTTTTTCCGTACCTGCCTCTGGCAGGGAGGGAGCGGAGGGTGGGGAGAGAGCCTTCTACTTTTCTATCTAGTTTTCTACTACTGCTAGGATAGTTGAAAGAAAAATAAACTTTTACAAATTTTCCCTGGCACCCGTTGCCATTGGTACCTCCTCGGTATGGGCCGCAAGGCCTTTTGAGGTACTTCTTTTCCTTGTAACTCCTTGTAACTCTCTCTCTCTCTCTCTGGGTCTCTTCAGAAATGTTTCTTTTTCTAATGGCATTCAATTCCTCGTTGGAGAACTGCTTGAGTGTTGTGCGTCACAACTCATTTATATATTTACCGTGTATTTACTCAAAGTCTTCCTATATTGACTTTCACAAATGCATTATTTGACCGAATTAAGATTTTACTTTCAAATTTCAAATCTACTTTCAACCTACTTTCAGTTTACTTTTGAAACAAGTGATTTTTTCTGGAGTATATAAGGGGTTCCAAAAAACCTTAGCCCCCCCATTTGCAGCTTACATGTTTACTTATATCGAAATAGTTTTTTAGTGATTATAAAAAATATGAAATTATTTATTGCAGGTATTAAATTACTCTAGCTGATAAAGTGATAATATAATGGCTTCTCAATTAATTGGTGATTCGGAGAGGCAACGTGTGATAGATCGCATACGAGCAATAACATTTCGGGAAGCTCGTGATGCTGGAGCCACCTTTATAACACGTTCATGGATTGCCAAAAAGTTGCGAAGAAGTGAGGACTTCGTCAAAAGAAATTGGAATAAAACTTTGGATGAATGTGAAATGGATACAACCAAATCTGGCGCCCAAATTTGCCACTCTCTTAGGAAACAAAGGACATCATTGAAAGCGGTACGCGTAAGCGGAAAAAAACAGCTGTGCTAAACTTTCTAGAGAGATCGAAGTGTAAGAGGAAAGATCGTTAGTGTGAGATCATTCGACTGTACCGTCATAGGCAAGGTTTAAAGCCTTGGCATGAACTTCCAAAGCCAAGAAAAACTCAACTTAACATTGATGACAGAATGTGGTTTGCCCATTATCTTGAAGATTGGGATGTGGATGATTTCATGCATTTAGCTGTCTCCGATGAATTTTTTGTTTACGTAACACGTCGGCCTAACTACTAAAATGATCGAGTGTGGGTCACAACACTAGATGAAATCGATGACAATGAACATTATCGCGAATTATTAAAAAGTCCAGACTGTGTTGGTGTGTGTATTTTGTTCACTGCAAAGAAGCTCATGTGGGTGCTGAAGCCAAATGGTCAGAGTTGGGGTGGACAGTATTTTCGTGATATTATTCTATCCCAGCATGTCATTCCTTTTCTAAGAAACCCAAACAATGTTATGGATGTCGATCAGGTCACACTTCTGCACGATAAGGCCCCCTGCTTTAAGGCATTAGCCACTCAACAGTTGTTGCGGAACCATGAGATCGATTTCTTTGGAAATGAATGGCCAGGAAATTCTCCTGACCTGAACGTCTGTGAACACATTGGATCAGTTATAAAGGACAAGGTTGAATGTCTTGTTTCAAGAACCTGCAGCAAATCGATTTTGGAAGGATACAATGACGCAACACATTGAAACTGTTTTAGCAAATTTGCGTAACGATCAAGATCTATTCACGTCACTTTTGGCAAGCTACCCAAAGCGAATTCAGACTGTCTTGGAAGCCAATGCCGGGAACACCAAGTTTTAATCGTTTCTCATTAAATGCAGGATTAAATTCTCTTTTTGAGATATGTTTAGTTTTACTGTACCTCTAATGGTTTAGGCCATGGGAGGGGGGGGGGGCTAAGGTTTATTGGAGCCCCGTATATACATTTAGTCCTATTTCTACTTTCAATTTTAAGTAGACACAACAGACAGTTTTTGGAGTGTGCATTATAGAAAGATTTTAATTATTAATTTTTATAAATTTTACAAACTTTGAAACAATATAATCTACTACCAAAGACATTAACTATACTGTCAAGCAAAAGCCCCTCGAAACACAAACTTGGTGGTAATGAAAGGGGGTGGATATGTTATTAAAGTCTTCCCTGGTTCTCCCCTTAATGTGTATACTAAATTTGGTTCAGATTACCCTAGCCGTTTAGGTGTGTTTAAACGAAAATAGTACATCATCATCATCCTGTACTGTATATATGAGTATATCGATATGCCCTTGGCCCCTACTTTCTATATAAAGAAAAAATTATAAATGAAATACTGTACATTCGTATAGAAATTGTTTAATTGGGTTGCTCAACTTCCTCCGCAATATCTAAGGTCATATGACGAAAGGGACCTACAGCTTTACGTGGGATCCGAACCACGGTCGTTACATAATCTGGACGCAGAAAACGGTCTTCCATCTAACTACTCTCCAGACTCGATATTGCTTAACTTCGCTGATGAACGGAAGCAGTGTTACGGCGGTGTTACAACACCTTCAGTATCAATGTCATTCTTCCTTTAGTGTAATGAAGATCTCGTCTCAGTATGCTCAGTTTTTATTTATTTAGGCCGTGTGTGTGGTGTGTGTGTGTGTGTGTGTGTGTGTGTGTGTGTGTGATTCAGTCTTAGTGATGTTTACAACTGGGAACCAACATTTTTTTTCTTCTGTCCGATAATCGTTACCAAGGTCTTCAACGTCACACTATTCTAGAAAGACAAAAGCTATTTCCCCGCTAAATTAAGAGAGAGCAATTGAAGACTGATATATCTTTTCATAACATTTTCCCAGCTGAGTAGTTCCCTACATTCATCTATATGCATATAAATAGACCAATAAACAATGAAGGGGTGCGTGAATATATATATATATATATATATATATATATATATATATATATATATACCACACTTCAGGTTATCTCGTTATATGGGTATTGGGCATACAATTCTCAAGTGTTTGTCGGTTGGCATTTGTGGAGACTGCAGTTTGAGGCTATACCTCACCATCTCGAAGAACGAACCATCAATAGGGGGAAGTATTTTTAACGCCCTTCGAAGGACATATTTCGCCATTCCTACATCCACCGTAAACACTCCAATTCCATGACGCAGTCATGGTACTTCATCAAAAGAAGCTGCCGCGCGCGCAATAATGTAATAAATTAACCAATCAATCAATTCAATCTCATTCAATCGCTGTATTTGCGTTAGCTGAACTGCAATCATTTTTGAGACCATTTCTTTCTCATTTTATTCAATTAAAAGGAAAATTCAAAGAAGCCTTTTATCTCCTCTATCATTATTATAATTATTATTGACAGTTAATTTACGTTATGATAAAAATCTGGTCGCCTCAAGCATCATGTAAACAATTCTTTAAATAATTTAATTATATTTAATCTAATTACAAGTTATATAAATGGACCTACGCACAGGCAAGTGTATACTACTATACTATACTATCATATTATATATATATACAGGGTGAGTCAAAAGTCTAGAAACATAGGAACTATGCTTTACAATGCAAATATATATGTATATTTGCATTGAAAAGCCTAGTTCCTATGTTTCCAGACTTTTAACTCACCCTATATATATATATATATATATATATATATATAAAGGTGGTCCAAAAAATAATGGCATTTAAAGTTTGCTATTTCTTCTTTTGTGGTACCGTTTTATTTTGTTCCTTATGTTGACTAAATACAACGGGTCAATTTTTGTATGAATAATACAATATTTGAAGGTCGCTCAAGGTAAAAGTAAATTGCTACATTATGGTGTACACTGTACAACAACTTAACATAGGGCAAATCACATAATTAGCAAAAGTGGAATGAGTTGAAGAAAGTTTTAATATGATTTGTTTTTTATTATTATTATTTTATATATAAATATTATTATTATACAGGGTGTGTATAAAGTAAAACGCAAATGAAGAGAGAATCCGATTTGAATTATATTAACGCGAGTGAACATGGACGAGTAATAGTTATTACACGTACTTTGTAACAACTGTATATTCTATAGTAAGGTTTTCAGAGGTGTTGAAATCAAGACCAGTTGAAATCGGATTTCTCTCTTCACTTGCGTTACGAAACTAGTTAAAGCCAGTTCAAATCAGATTTCTCTCTTCACTTGCGTTACTTTATACACACCCTGTATATTGGACATATTATATATGTCCAAATCATACTTTGACGAGACCCATATTAGTGAGTTATGCATTCAAAAGGTTTGGGACTAGGTAAATTTTTGTTTTGAAAGACTCATCACACACACACACACACACACACTAGAAATATGTGTGTGTGTGTGTGTGTGTGTGTGTGATGAGTCTTAGCGTTGTGAATGACAGCAGAAAGAGGCGTAAAATTGATTCAAGATTTCAATTGTTCTCTTTACTAAACGTAAAGAGCAGAAACAATTCCTACTACAAGTAGTCTCGGAACACCGTTCAAAATTTCCAGAACCTAATAAGCATTTGTTTGTCAATGAAGGAGCTGAACCTTCAAACAATACTTGAAAAGTCGAAGTGTTCATTCCCTACTTCTTACTTCTTATTGTTTTTCCTTCAGTAAAGGCGTAATATAACACCAAACTATTGCTTTAAAAATTCATACATTTTTTATAACGCAATAATGTTACAAAGCTTTCTTAATTTCCAATATACTTTGAGTAGTTACAGTATTACAATTGTTTTAGTATCCTTCAGTAGCGAGTAACCTCAAACTAAACATCCCGTGAGTGACTCCTAAAAATTACCTGACTGTATAAATATTTTAGCCAGTGCTAAAATACTCCATGTAACATAACTAGAAGGTAACATGTGAAAAATTCGAAATATTGGTTTTTTTTTACCATATATATATATATATATATATATATATATATATATATATATATTATACAGAGCTGGGCACTTGCGGTTTTTTTTTGCGGTACTGCGGTACTACCGTGTTGGTCGGTACCGCGGAAAGTACCGCGGGAAATTTGAATGCGGTAGCGGTACTGCTGTACTTTCAGCGATCCTTTGCGGTACTGCGTTATGCGGTACCGGTTTGGTAGTGCGGTAGTAGTACCGCAGTACCGCAAAAAAACGGGCAAAAAAACGCAAGTGCCCAGCTCTGTATATATATATATATATATATATATATATATACACACACACTGTGTATATATAGTTAGATGATATTCAGACATTCGTATAACTCATTAAAATGCTCCTGAATTGCCGTTATGAAAGGGAAATAAATCTACGTGTCACAGATTTCGTTATCGATTTGAATCTGAACGATCGATGTCTTATCTATAATTAATTGATCCATAGTGACTAACTGCAATTGTTATCAATATGCTTGTTCTGTAAAAGCAATGTTGGAACAATGTTGTTTGATGTTGGTATAGCATTTATATAGTTTGAGTGTATAATAATCAGTCAGAAGGACCAAGAACTGGTACAGCGCTGAGACTAGACCAATGCTGCCATTGATCTAACTGCAGGATTATTATTATACCAAGATCATCGGGAGTCCAACCCCTGACCTCACTGTCTTCACTTCGCTTATATAGGGAAATGGTGCTACTCACTAAACGACGAACTATGGCCTGTAAATGTACCAGTCTGAAAAATGCATCCTGCTAAAAGGCAAATCTTTTTGTGTGCATAATAATAATAATAAACCTTAAAAGAATAATACACAAAAAAACACTTTGCGTTAAAAATTCAAAGTTGAAAAAACAAAAAATATCTAGCCGCAGCTTTTAACATATACACAGACTAGAATTTTCATCAAGATTTGGGAAATTCTTCCATCGAAGAAGTGCCCTCAGATGATAACTATTTTCATCAAACTTCGATGCTTGATGAAATACTTTTGGGGAAACTGATTCCTTGAAATTGTGAAACAAAAGTCAATAAATACCACTTCAGTTTATTTTCATGAACCAAGTGCAATTATATGGCCATCAATTTTATGTTAATCAGGAACAACATACTAACAGCAACTTAAGTTTTAAAATTAAATACATTAGGAATAAATTTACCTTACTTCGGTGTGATTCGAACCAATGCCGCTGAATATTCGAATTTTGCGAGCAGCCACGTTACCACTCGCCATGAGAAGTTGAGATATACTGCGAGAATTTTGTACATATACTCTTTCGCATTGGTTTCAGTATGTGAATTTTAATATGTATACCCTAATGTTTCTGTTTATATACAGTATATATAACAATATACAAATTAATCATCAGGATTTTTTTGATGACTGACCGACCGTTTATAATCTCGAAAATTCTAGTCTCAGTGTATTAGAGTGACATGTGGTAACTGACTCTGCAAAACAACTTTAAAGTGTATAACGAGTTTTTTTTTTTTTTTTTTTAAAGAGCTGCCAATAAATATTTTTTGCCCTTTTAATTTTGAATTTTTACCGGCAGGTTTTTTTTTTTGTGCTATTCTTGTTCTTTTTAAGGTTCATTATTATGCATACCAAAACGATTTTGCCTTTTGGCAGGACGCATTTTTCAGACTAGTCCATGATTTTTGCAACGTCTTTCTGTTTTAAACACAAATTTTGCACAAAATTAGCGCTTATCCTACCTTTTGAACAGAAGTTTTAAGCCAGTGAGAACTTAACATTTACTTTAATTTATGGACTGACTTACTTTTCCTCGATTTCACAAAAGAGTATAAAATTTTATACAAGCGTGGTCTGACTAGATGAACAAAATTCTTTATTATTTTTAACCACAAACAGCTCAAATTGTAAAATAGCCAAAATTTTGTTTTTGCGTGCTGCCGACAGGAAGCGTGACGTTGGGAAGAGCTTAAAACTCTCAACGAATAAGCTCCTCCCAGAGTCAGGCGGACGGACGGCTTACTCAGCTGAACAACTTTTTGACCAAAATAAACTTTGCTCTAAATTTTTTTGTAGTGAACTATTTCGTTCGATGTTTACATCAAATTATTTGCGATGACGTCCTCTAACTTTTGGTGTGAAGTGTGTGTGGTAAAGTTTCTTTTGAAAAAAGTTGTAGCCTTCCGAAGAGCCGTCCGCGAAGTGCTAATCTGGGTCAAAAAGGATTTGTCCGGGTGATAGATAACGACTTATTTGTGTATACCCTAACTCAATTCTCTCAAAATACAGTTATTACGTTACATTTTCAACGTCGAATTTTTAATGAGTGGAACAAACTGATATTATATATTATAATATTGGGACTAGTATGTTTCATGGACTGCTCTCGATTTTCCTACGAAATTGCAAACAAGGGGAGTAGATGACCCTGATTTTGTTTCTGCAATCGGTTTCCTTGAGAAATGACAAAGAAAAATGTTATTGGATATTGAATAATTTATTTACTGAAACGACGCAATACACTCCAACATCTTTTTGAATAAGTCCGAGCTGGTGTGGCGCAAAAAACAATAGTATAAGAAACTCGATTAGGTCGGGTTAGGTTAGGTTAGGTTTCTCAAGAAAACCGATTGCAGAAACAAAATCAGGGTCATCGACTGCCCTTGTTTGCAATTTCGTAGGAAAATCGAGAGCAGTCCATGAAACATACTAGGTCCATAATATTAACCATTAATATATATTTTTAGACTCAAATGCTGTTTTTGAGTGTTGGTAAGAATTATATATTGACTAAATACCGCAACATCGATATTTACAAACCATTTACGGAAGGATACTGGCTCAACATTACAAAAATGGTGTTCAAAATTTGTTTTACGAGACTGCAATATTGTTTTAATATTGGTTCACAAATATAGAATCACTGTTGTCGATGTGAATAGTGGAAAATAAACATCAAATGAATAACAAAGCACCGGTAATTTAACCTTAATTATTAAATGAAGTTTTTCAATACTAAAATTACTCGTAAAATAAACTGACGAAATATTTTCGCTCTTATGTTGAAAGTTGAAACTAATATTGTATTGCTAACTTTACAATGTCAACAACTACATTTGACTTTGTCACCAGTGTATAAACATTCAATCAATCAACCGAGGTGTCATTATACAGTGTGTGTGTGTGTGTGTGTGTGTGTGTGTGTGTGTGTGTGTGTACAGGGTGTCCCATAAGTCCGGTCTCATAGGAAAATTTATTTTAAATTAAATTTGCAAAAGTAATACGTTAAAAAGAAAATAAATGTTCAAATTGATGTCCTCCTTGTTCGCACATGTTGACACGATGTTCCAAACCTAAACATGCCAAAGTCTCTGGTGTGATGCAAAAGAACAATTTCCGCCTTTTCCTGAGGAGTATAACTCGCTTCCATATTAGCCATTTGCGTGTTATTCTACCAAAACAAAAAAAAAGGTTCCGAAACAAGACATCAGTTTGAACATTTGTGTATTATTTCAAATGTATTAATTTTCGTAAATTTAAGTTAAAATAAATTTTCCCATGCCATGAGACCGGACTTATGGGGACATCCTGTGTGTGTGTGTGTGTGTGTGTGTGTGTGTGTGTGTGTGTGTGTGTGTGTGTGTGTGTGTGTATCGCAAGCAAATTGACTTGTAAAAAGGAAATCTTAAAGATTTCCTTACAAAATCTTGTAAATACTTTAAAGTTTTAAATGTATTTTTTTAACTGTAATTTTAATTGTAATTTTAATTTTAATTGTAACTTTCACTTTTTTAGCTACAGAAGATGAGTTTCCGATAGGTTTAGCGTTAAATAAATAAATGTATGTTTACGTGGTAGTAGTTCTTTTTATCTGTATATGTACCAGGTGAGTCACGACGAAATGTCATAACTTCGGGAGCTTATAGCTGAGGTCATTCCCAGTCAAAAACTTCATATGAACATAGGTCCGATTCTTAACGGTTATGGAGCTATGGCTGTTTGAATGTTTAAAAATAAGAGTAAGTGAACAAATAACTGCTAAAGTTTTTGTTCATGAATTTACAATAACTGTTCAAAATGACTATCCTCGGCATTAATACACATCGCGGCTCGTCTGTGAATCGCGCGTGTAGCTCGCATTAGTTCATTACGATTGTCTTTAATGAGGGCTGCAGCATCCAAAATGCGACGGAGTAATGCATCTCGTGTTTCCACTTTTCTTTGGTACACCAGATCTTTCATGCTCCCCCACAGATCGTTGGGTACGATCCCCAGGTTGGAGGTGCTGAACGTGCTGTACGTGGTATGGATACATGCCTTCTTCGTGTAACGTTCTACATACTCTCGTTTGAGGAACTCTAAGACGTGTGGAAATCCTTCGCGTATTAACATGAGGAGTCCCTGTACCATCTGAATAATGTTTTCTTGTTCAGCTACATCTTGTTGTACCGGACGCTCAGATAAAACAGTAACTGGGAAGTGAACCGCTCTCTCGCAATCTTCGGAAAACGTTGCTAAACATTCGTCGATGCGGAATTCTTCGATTTGGAAAACGTCGCTAATATTCAGCGACAGCAGCAGTAGTATTTCCATCGCAAAATCCGTAAACATGCACCATATCGGCATATTCGGCATTTGAAAATGTAAAAGGAATACTGAACGCACAAAACATCAACTGCTCGCTGTGAAACACAACACTTTACTGGCGTAGTTCGGTTGGGTGACTGTCAATTCAGTTCAAGGTAAGACGTACATATCCATTCACATAGGTATCCTAATAGACCAGCTCCCCTTACATAGCAGAATTCCATACCTGCGGTGCTTTAAACGACGTGCGCGTTGGCGCTTCCAGGCTTTGTCAAAAATAAGAGACAGAGTCCCGAATTTACATTCTTCTAACAAACCTCTTCTATTCCAACCCACTTGCAGCCATTTCTCGCGCATCATACAGATGAAGTTCATTCTTACTCACGCAATCATTCACCATGTCCATTCATCTTCTCCTCTTTCTACCTTCGCAAACACTCTTATACACTCTTTTCACAACTCTGTCATGTTTCACTCTTTCAACATGTCCAAACCACTTTAACACACTTTTCACAGTTTTCACTTCCACTGGATTCTGAACACCACATCTTTCCAGAACCACACGATTTCTGATTATCAATCCGACACACACCACACATTTCCCGTTATCCATCTCAACCACTCTTACTCTTGACTTCTCTCTCACATGTCATGTCAATGTTTCACACTCATACAAAAAGTGTCTGTACTAACATCTCTCAGCATTTCGATCCAGCCTCAGATTTCTCACGACTACTCTCAGTGCACTCGCCAACTTTCTTCCTTGATAAACTCTGGTCTCTACCGTTAACTTCATCCACACCCGTACCTCTAGGGTTTCACCATTCATCATCACATGACAGTCCAAACTTCCTTCTCTCTCCACAGTCAATAACTTGCTCTTATCGACATTCACTTTCAATAATCTTCTCTCGCACACCGCAACAAAACTCTTAACAGTTTCTTGCATTTCACACTAATTCAGGGAAAATAGCACATCATCATCCGCATTCAAGAGATTCAACATGCCCCACCTATTCCCATCACACACCAGATTCAATCCTGTTTCTAGCAGTCGCACTTTTACCTCTCTTACCACAAACAAACAGATTGAACAGCCACGAAGATATCACACACACCCTTGGCGCACGCCAACACTTATATCAAAACAATCATTCAGTTCTTTATTTACTCTCACACATTCAATACTTCCATCATAGAAACTCTTCACTGCATTAATGAGTCTACTACCAACCCCATATATACTCAAGACCTGCCATAGTGTTTTTCTATTCAATCTGTCATACGCTTTATCAAAATCCATAAAAGTCATGTATACTTTGCAATCCCTTTCACATGCTTTCTCAATCCCTTGTCTCACTGTAAGCACTTGATCTACACAGCCTCTTCCATCTCGGAACCCTCCTTGATCATCATTCACCAAGCATTCTGTAATACCACGGACTCTTTCTATCACTATCTTATCATACACCTTCCCCGTTACATACAAAGGACTTGTACCTCCGTAATTCTTAGTCACTTCTTTCACATTTTATATTGTAGAGTGGAACAATTATTGCTTTCTTCCAGTCTTCAGGCACATTTCCATATGTCCATACACTCTAATATATACACCACAACCACTCCAACCTTTTCAATTACCTGTACTTAATCATTTCCCCATATGTTCCATCCACATCTGCCGCCTTTCCATTCTTCAGTTTGCGAACGGTCGCTATCACTACATGCATTCCGTCACGTGTCCTCTTCACACCGCCAAATCCCACCATATTTGTATTTGCACTCCTGTCATCTCTTCTGCCGATCAAACACTCGAAATATTCTTTCCATCTCTTCCGTAGATCCGCAATCGCTTTCAGCATTCTTCCATTTTTTTTCCTTACTCTCAAACTTACATTCTTAGTTTTATATATATATATATATACCGGGTGCGGCAAAAGTAACGCCCTTTTAATAATTGTATCTTTAGTTTTATACAGTATAACCAACCACAAAATTAATTAAATTCGTTATTTTTTAGTTTTTACTGAGAAAGTACTTATTATTTTTCTTAAAATGCTGTATTTTTCTTAAAAACCTTATTATTTCTCTTAAAATGCTGTAATTGATTTATTTCCTTCAATAAGAGAGAATAAACTAAAAAGGGCGTTATTTTTGCCGCACCCGTTATATATATATATATAAAGGGTGGTGCAAATGTAAGCATACAATAGTAACGCAAGAGTAATAATAGCTAATCGTATACCTACTTTTGTACCACCCTGCACATATACACACACACACACACGAGTGTACAGTATATATACACACACTCGTTTATATAAACTCTTATTACACACTAATTTCTGACATTCCAAATTCTTAACAAATTAAAGCATGAAAAAGATTTATGACAAATTTCTTGAGTGGGGAAGTAAACAAGAAAAAAAAATATTGTTTTCCACCTACCGCGGGGTCTACGTTATAAACAACAGTTTAATACAAGAAACTTCGTTAGATGCTAAACAACTTTTAAAATTTTCATGGAGGTTATTTTTTTTTGGCTTTTTTTATACGTTAAAAGATTCGTTCAAAAAAAAAAAAAAAAAAATCACTTCAAAATTCGTGAAGCGTAAAAACTTTTTACCCAATTTCGTCTTAATGTCTGATAATTCTCTTACACTTTCGTACAAATAAATGTCGGCGACCTTGTTTTATTCCCCGAGCAACTATTCTGTACGCTAAAAACGACCAAATTTATAACTTTTAATATTAATAATTCGCATTTTAATAAAAGTTTTTACACTTTTCTACACCATTATTAGCGTTCTTTTAATTTACAAAAGTAATTAACATTATTTTGTGTGTATATATATATATATATATATATATATATATATATATATATATATATATATACAGGGTGTCCGAGAATTATCTGTACAATTTTTGGCTGTTATTAAAAGTCAACCATGAAGTGTAGAAATTCCAGTTTTGTCCCATTTTACAGAGAATCTCATTAAGTTTTTTCTGATATCACGTTTTGAAAGTTTTTTAGAAATGTACGCGGGTGACAGACATTGATGATTTAAAAGCAAGAATCACAGCTGCTATTGAGCGAATTGATGTGGATATGCTGCAGCGCACATGGCAACATTTGGAGTATCGATTGGATGTTTTGCGAATCACTAATGGTGCACATATCGAATGTTTGTAACA
>JAJOZX010003897.1:310000-357500 GCA_023014485.1 Bathynomus jamesi
TTACCACTGGATGCAAAAACGTGATGCGTTTCTTCGGTTGTTTACATGTATGTCAGGTTAACTTTTATCCCGTCGTAGCGTTAGTGTGGCTAGCGCCCTCATGTACTCAAGAGGTCGTGGGCTCGAACTCCGGTGAGGGGCGATTTTTTTTTCATCATGAAAAATCATGCGTGTTTATGCATGATATTCCATACTATTGTATGATATGCCACAATACATTAATAGTAGTCAGCATGGGTTTCGACGCCATAGATCTTGTTTAACTAATTTGTTAGAATTTTATAACGAAATAGTGCGTGAATACGATCGGCATAGAGCGGCTGACGTTATTTATTTAGATTTTATAAAGGCGTTCGATACAGTTCCGCATAGAAGATTAATTGCGAAGGTTAAAGGGCACGGTATACGCGGTCAGGTAGCTAACTGGTTAGAGGAATGGCTTCGTGCTATGAGACAGAGGGTCGTTGTTAATGGAAGTGAATCGGGGTGGTTGGATGTAGGTAGCGGTGTCCCACAGGGTTCAGTGTTAGGCCCATTGCTATTCGTAATTTACATTAACGACATAGATGTAGGATTGACTAGTAACGTGTCAAAATTCGCGGACGATACTAAAATAGGCGGTAAGATTGTTAACGAGGAAAATAGAAATAGGCTCCAAGACGATGTAAGTAGGATTATGGAGTGGACGGATAAGTGGCAGATGCAATTTAACGAAGACAAATGTAAAGTTTTGCATATAGGTTCTCGTAACAATAATTACACGTACACGATGGATGATAGAGAGTTAGCGAGCGTTGACGAGGAAGTAGATTTAGACGTACGCGTATCTAATGATTTAAAAGTTAGGAACCAGTGCCTGGAATCTTGCGCAAAAGCTAATAGGATGTTAGGCTTCACAGCGCGTAATTTCGAATTTAAATCGAAGGATATTATATTGCCCCTTTACAAGTCCCTAGTCAGGCCTCATTTAGAATATGCATTTCAGTTTTGGTGCCCGTATTTGCGTGAGGATATTGATAGGTTAGAAAGGGTTCAGCGTCGTGCCACGAAACTAATTCCGTCATTGCGCAACAAGCCTTATGAAGATAGGATTAAAGAGTTAGACTTGCATTCGCTCGAAACTAGGAGATTAAGGGGGAGCTTATTGAAGTTTTCAAAATCGTTAATAACATCGATAACGTAAATTTTGACAAACTGTTCACTTTCTATAATAGCAATACTCGTAATAACGGATTTAAATTGTGTGACAGACGTTTCATTACTAATATCGCTAAAAATTTATTTACGTTTAAAGTAATTGATGAATGGAATAATCTTCCCGCGCCCGTCGTGAACTCTGCCAGCGTTAATGTGTTTAAAAACCGTCTAGACAGACATTTTAAAAATATTAACATTGTTTAAATGAATGAAAATGAAAATGAAATGAAAATGAAAAGGTTTATTGGCAGACTATAGTCCATATGACAAATATTATTAATACAATGACAGTTCATACACTAAGGATAGAAATATATACAATTATTAGAAATAATACTGCACTGTCGAAGTTAAGTGGAGCTTCAGACAGATGTTTTCGTACCAAGAAGTCCATAGCTTAGGGGATAAATGGCAGGACTCATGGATAGCTTGGATGATCGGGTTGGTTGATTTTTTAATTCTTTGCATTAGACTGTGTTGAGCACGTCTTGTTACCTCCGGGAAGCTCGGGACATTGCGGGTAGCAAACATTTGCGAAGCTGAGCATCTCGGGGGTAATTTATGCAAGAGTCTAAAAGACCTGTTGTACAGCAAATTTAGGGTTCTGCCAGAACCTTTTTTATAATTCACCCAGAGTTGCTGACCGTATATATTACTGCAGAAAGTACGAAAGAGTGTCTTTAGCTTCACTTGTACAGAAACGAAAGTTCCTTATGGTCATATTCGCTTTAGCACACAGGCTTCGAGATTGTTTTCTTATATCCGAGTCATCACTCAAGGAGCTGGTAATAGTTTGACCCAAATACTTAAACTCTTGTACTTCCTCAATTACTTCACCGTTCATTTTAAACCTTATATCAGCTGGCTGATTACAGCTTTTAGGATGAAATTGCATAACCTTAGTTTTTTGTAACATTAAAAAGAATATCATGTTTCTGCGAATACACTTCGCAGACATTTAGTAGCCGATCCAGACCTTTAACAGAGGGACTTATTAACACCATATCATCGGCATAAACTAAGTTATTTATCCTTGTGTCATCTATACAACATCCTACTGTTGCCTCATTAAGTGAAGCAATTAATCCGTCAATATACACATTAAACAGCATAGCATAGGGGAGAGCAAGGAGTCTTGTCTCACCCCGCAAGATCACCTTAAAATAAAAAAACAATTGGTAACAGGAGCTCTGGGGGTCGTAATCGGGGATGAGTCTGTTGACGTCTAATGCCAGCTTGTGACACGCCAGCGTGTGATATGCCAGCAAAAAAAAAAATAAATAAAAAAAAAAAAATAGACTAACACGAACTTAGTGGTAGCTTGTTGAGTAAATTAACCCACTTTTTGTTATTCTTTATACTTTTTTTATCTTCTCTCTTTATTGCATGTCTGTAGTTTGCATGGTATGATAGTGTTTGAGTTAAGAATGTGTTGTAATGTGTTCTTATTTTACTTCTTTTCATCTTTCACGCCTTTCCAGCCTAGTGGGCTGCATCCTCTACCTCCCTATGGAGCGGAGGATCGGTCTGCAACAGTTGGAAGAATGTGTTGCTTTGAGTTAAGAATGTGTTGTTCTTGAGTTAAGAATGTATTGTATGGTTTGTAAGCGTTCTTATTTTACTTCTTTTCATCTTTTCCGGCAGAATGGGCTCTACCTCCCTATGGAGTAGAGGACCGTTCTGCAATCTTTCCTATTCTCTCCGACTATTTTTCTGACTTGTCGGCAGTGGCCGGCGGATGATGATAGCGAGTCTTTTTTCTCTTTTTCTGAATGAATGTTAACCCACGAGTGATAGGTGTTACTACTTACTTAACCCCTTATTCTCTTCTCTTAACCCCCTACTCTTTCCTTTCTCTCGGGCTAACCTTAGAGTGGATCTTAGGGTCTTTGTTAGCCTTAGCTTCTGTAGATCTGTAGATACATATATTCCTTCTACCATTCTTTCAGTAGTGAACTTTTCCGAAGCAAATAGTAAATCGTGAAACTAAAATCTGTCTCACAAAATGGAATCTTCATTTTCAATTCCGTTTTAGAGGATAAAATTTTTAACTGGTGAAAATGGAAGTCAAATTTAATATACAACTTAAGTTTACAAAAATAAAAACTTTCTTTGCAAATACGTTCTTAATCGTAATGAAACTTTTGTAAAAGTTAAGAGACTCTGAAATTAAACAAAACTATTTTAATACGTTAATTTCACTTTAACTTTACAATTACATTATAAAACTATATATATATATATATATATATATATATATATATATATATTATATATATATATATATTATATATATATAATATATATATATATATATATATATATATATATATATTATATATATATATACAGGGTGTCCGAGAATTATCTGAACAATTTTTGGCTGTTATTAAAAGTCAACCATGAAGTGTAGAAAATCCAGTGTTGTCCCATTTTACAGAGAATCTCATTAAGTTTTTTCTGATACCAAGTTTTGACAAGTTTTTTAGAAATTCCAGTGTGTCCGAACATTATCTGTACAATTTCATCTTTTAATAAAATTCTTGATAACACACGTAAAATTCTTAAACAAGATTATTTAGAATTTGTATTTTCAAAAGTTTCTTTATTAAAGTAACGTTGTTACAAACATTCGATATGTGCACCATTAGTGATTCGCAAAACATCCAATCGATACTCCAAATGTTGCCGCCATGTACGCTGCAGCATATCCACATCAATTCGCTCAATAGCAGCTGTGATTCTTGCTTTTAAATCATCAATGTCTGTCAACCGCGTACATTTCTAAAAAACTTGTCAAAACGTGGTATCAAAAAAACTTAATGAGATTCTCTGTAAAATGGGACAACACTGGAATTTCTACACTTCATGGTTGACTTTTAATAACAGCCAAAAATTGTACAGATAATTCTCGGACACCCTGTATATATATCACCGCCTCTTCAAGAGAAGGCGAGGGCCACTACACTACTACGACGGGATAGTGTATTGGCTAGCGCTCTCACTTGTATTGGAGAGATGGGGCGGGTTTGACCCCTCGGTGGGCAGTTGCCCACGTACAGAAAGATTTCACCTACCTACTAAAATAAAATAAGAACATGTACACGAGTACACTATATATGAGCATACGAATATCTATGAGCATATTGTATATGAGCATGTGTGTATATATAAGCATATATACATCAACATATCCATTTTATTTTATTTGTGTTATTTGTGATCAAATACAAAAACAAATCTACTGTATTTTAACCCACCCGCTAAAATTGTTTTAGAAGTAGCCCTGGCTAAAGCTGATAAAATGTCTTTTGAACCCGAAGTGGGAATAAACAAGGCAAAGAATGGAGTGAAGTGTCAAGAATTGAGGATAGTTCTATAATAAAATGTAACCATTGTGGAATTGAATTGACATCAAAGATTAAACGTATTCGAAGATTTACAACTGTCTCAAAGAACGAAATGCGAAAATCTCATTCTGAAGAGCCAGAATAGTTGTGGTACGTTGCTAGCTTCTACAGTTTTAGTACTACAACAACCAAAATTACCATACCTATTATGTATTATCTCTCATTTTCGTAATATAAATTACCTTAATAAAGTTCGGCAACCCAAACTGTGTCTCATATTTCAACCCTTTAAGGCCGGAGTAATTTTGTTGGGTTAATGCGTGTATTTGAAACGCTACCAATTTGTACCAGTCGTCCTGAAAGGGTTAACTTATACATTACATGAGAAGGACCAAATAAAAAAACTGTTAACTTCTATTGGAACCTCTTCACCTTAATTTACGTATAGCAAGTTACGTGTTATTATACTATTCTTATAAATAGTAAAAATAGTTTATAGGCCTGAAATAAACTCGTATAGATGTTTTTTGAAAGAGGGAGGATTTTTTGAGAGCTTTTTTCTGGAAAAAAAAAAAATACACTGGGGATAATTGAATTGTCGCCCAACTCATGCCAACCCTGACCATAATTCCAAACGGGTATATAATGACACATCCAATGTATGCTGCAGGCCGAGATATTCAAGACTTTGAAGTAAGCTGTAACTTCTGAACTCGCTGTTACTTCTCAAACTTGTTCTCTCGTCTCCTACTGGCGTTACCCATATATTTTTTATTCCGACGTTAAGGATTTTTTGCTAAAATCTTAGTACCTTAGTCTGTTGGATGTTCTCACGCGCACACACACACACACACGACAAAAATGCGTTATCTGAAGAAGAATTACAGGGGAAGTATAACGGTCTTTGACTTCACAACAGATGATATCACACGAACTATAGGGAAACTAAAAGCACATTCAGCAGCAGTCCTGGACAAATGGAACGCTACAGTGATTAAAAACTACAAGAATGAAATTGCTTGCAAAGCCCCTTTATCCCTTTATTGCATATGGAGACATGGGAGAAATACTTGGCATCCTGAAGAGAGCAAATATAGTTCCACTCTCTAAAGGGAGGGAAGAGGATCGATCTGAGGCCAAAAACTATAGGCCAATGTCGCTGACCACCAAAATAGTCAGAAAAACCTATGACGTTTTGGAGCCTCAGAAAAAATTAAATGATAACTAACATGGATTCCGATCAGGAAGATCATGCCTCTCACAACTAATGGAACACCGTAACTTTATTGATGCACTCAAAAGCAATGAAAAATATGATGTGATATACACAGACTTTACCAAGGCATTCGACAAGTGTGACCATGGAACCATAGCACGTAAAGTGAAACACATGGGAATAAAAAAGAAGAGTACGAAACTGGGTATATAATTCTCTTAGTGAGGGGCAGCAAGTCTATAATTCGTCGAAGACAACATGAAAATTTAACTCTCAAAAATTTCATTATTAAAATACGGAAGAAGGGATGAATTAAAATCCATGGAATACTACCGTAAGATGGGGTACTGGGCACCTGCTGGGGTAACTGGGCACTACTAAGTTTAAGGTACATTTCGTTATTATTTTTTCATTTTAAGTACCTACACCTATTACATAGGTAGATACTTACAATTTATGGAAAAAATTCATACTGTTATATAACAGAATTTACCTTAATCTTAGTAGTGCCCAGTTACCCCAGCAGGTGCCCAGTTACCCCATCTTACGGTATACCCCAAATGGGCGGGTAATTCAGAGAAACAATAAAGCGAAAGATCTAGGAATTATAATGAATGATGACGCGAAATCTGAAACCCAAATTAAGATAGTAGTAAACAAGTCAAAAAGAATAACTGCACAGGTACTGAAAACCTTTAAAAGAAGGGACAGGAATATAATGATTCCTCTGTTGAAAACACCTATCATATCCAAGTTGGAGTATTGCTAAGTCTTAACATCCTTATATAAAAAAGAAGACATTAGTCAACTAGAAGGGAGTTCGTGAATTAAATTTATATTCGTTGGAAGAAGAAGAAGAAGAAGAAGAAGGAGAGAGAAGTACACCATTATTTATACATGATAAATGCACGAAACTTCACTTTTCTACGTGAAAGTCAAAATATGATAATAAAAACCCACTCTAATAGACAGAGTTTATTTCCACAACAGTTTCGATGCCCACTGGCATCCTCTTCGGGTGGATACAGAAAAACGAATGAACCAAAAACAAGAGGGAAAACAGTCCAGGGTCCATTGAGAAATTCACACATAGGATAGATCCCGTTCTCCTATGTGTGAATTTCTTAATGGTTCCTGGACTGTTTTCCCTATTGTTTTTGGTTCATTCGTTTTTCTGTATCCACCCGAAGAGGATGCCAGTGGGCATCGAAACTGTTGTGGAAATAAACTTTGTCTATTAGAGTGGGTTTTTATTATCATATTTATACATGGAAAATAATGGAGGAACTAATCCCTAATCTTACTTTGAACCATATAACCACCCGAACAACAGTGGAAAGCAGGAAAGGAAGACTGTGTTGTGTTCTCAAACTAAAGGCTAGATAGGGAACATCCTCAAACCTGAAGGAAAACAGTCTTGTTGTGGGAGGGACAAGTTTGCTCAACGAGCTGCCCAAGGAACTACGGAACACGACTGGTGTAGTGGTGGAAATCTTGAAAGACTAGATGCTGGCTCAGAATAGCACCAAATGAGCCGCGGGTACCTGGCTATGTAAAGTGGAAAGCGCAAGAAACCAACTCTATACTTCACTAGGCCAACTGAAGAGGTGCAGGAAGCCTGACCTCCGTGAAATGAAGACTCATCACTTGAAAAGGTTGAAAGGTATACACCTAAATCCCCAAATAGTGCCAATAGTAAGCCACCGTTTGGATTAGGTCGAACTTTGTAAATAAGTCGAACTTTCTTGTACGACCTACTTTTTTGAGGTTAGATTACGCTAGATTAGGTTAGATTAATTAACCCATTAGAAACAAACTTCAATATCTTTTGATATTTTGATGAATAGAGGCCACATACAGAGAAAATTACAATTTCACTTATTCATATTTTTCCATTACAAAACTGGTTCGTGATAAAAATTGATCTATTTATTAGGGTGGAATGAGCGGTACTAGGACTAGAGAGAGAATATAAACCATCAATATTGTTACCAAACATTCAACGTGTGCAGGAGTGCCAATTTTAAAGCTGTACTCGGGCGGGTATGATGGGCAAAATGGATTAATTCAGATTAACCTAACCTAAAACAAATCAGAGGGTGTGTAAAGTGTGAGGAAGCAAAAAGGACAACTTATTTGACCGAGTTATTTTTAATTATAATCCAAACGTGGATGAAATTCGAAAAAAATAATCATTGTATACGGTAAAAAAATGCTTTCTCTAAACTTTCTTATAGAATCCCCCCCAAATGTACTTTAACACAAGCGAAAGTGACAAAAAATTTGAAAATCTAAAATACATAATCTGTTCGAATTCGGTAAAAAATGGTCACAAGACGAAAATTTACACAAACGTTCGACCAACTTAGACATTTATGACTGTATACAGGGTGAGTCACGACGAAATGTTATAACTTCGGGAGCTTATAGCGGAGGTCATTCCCAGTCAAAAACTTCATATGAACATAGGTTCGATTCTTAACGGTTATGGAGCTATGGATGTTTGAATTTCAAGCATGCGCATGCGTGACCTTGAACTGAATTGACAGTTACTTACCGAATCGAACTAACTACGCAGTAGAGTGTTGTGTTTCACAGCGTGCAGTTGATGCGTTCAGTATGCCTTTTACGTTTTCAAATGCCGAATATGCCGATATGGTGTATGTTTATGGATTTTGCGATGGAAATACTACTGCTGCTGTCGCTGAATACCAGCGACGTTTTCCAAATCGAAGAATTTCGCATCTTTGGTTACCTTTGGTTAGCTTCCGCCCGAATTATTCATTCTGACGAAGGTCAAGCTTTTCACTCCACCTTAGACCTACAGTTTAACGTGGAATCCGAACCACGCCCCATCATCAGCCCAGCGTTTTAACCACTAGGCCACCTAGGGTACCCATTTATCTACCAACCACTTTCTTTATTGTGTGGAAGGATGAACAGCTGGGTTTTGCTGCGCGCCGACTGCCGTCGGGTCTCGAACCCTGGGCCGATGGATTCGTAGTCAGCGACGCTAACCACTACACCACTACAGCAACGTTTTCCGAACATTGCGAGAGAGCGCTTCATTTCCAAGCATTACTGTTTTATCTGAGCGTCCGGTACAAGAAGATGTGGTTGAACAAGAAAACATTATTCAGATGGTACAGCGTAGTCCTCATGTTAGTACGCGAAGGATTTCCACACATCTTAGAGTTCCTCAAATGAGAGTATATAGAACGTTACACGAAGAAGGCATGTATCCATACCACGTACAGCGCGTTCAGCACCTCCAACCTGGGGATCGTGCCCAACGGCTGGAATTTTGTAATTGGCTCAATGCTGATCGACAATTGCATCGATACGTCTTGATTTGTGATAAGGCTCAATTTACCCGCGACGGTGTCAAGAACACTCGCAATTCACATGCGTGGTCAGAAATGAATCCTCATGCCATTGTGAAAAGTAATTTTCAACATCGGTTCAGTGTCAATGTGTGGTATGGTATTCTCTACGGTCAGCTAATTGGTCCGTTTATCTTCGAAGGTGGTCTTACCTAGCTTACGATTTCTGCAAGACGAGCTGCCGCCACTGTTAGAAGATGTACCTTGGGCAACACGATTGCGTATGTACTTCCAACAAGACGGAGCTCCTTCCCATTTTAGCCGTACAGTGCGAACGCATCTCGATGATCCCTTCCTTGGTCGATGGATCGGGTGTGGTGGTACACAAAATTGGCCACTCAGGTCTCCGGACCTAACCCCTCTAAATTTTTACCTGTGGGGGCGCATGAAAGAGCTGGTGTACCAGAGAAAAGTGGAAACACGAGATGCATTGCTCCGTCGCATTTTGGATGCTGCAGCCCTCATGAAGGACAATCGGAATGAACTAATGAGAGCTACACGCGCGATTCACTCACAGACGAGCCGCGATGTGTATTGAGGCCGAGGGTAGTCGTTTTGAAGTTATTGTAAATTCATGAATAAAAACTTTAGCAGTTATTTGTTCGCTTATTCTTATTTTTAAACATTCAAACATCAATAGCTCCATAACCTTAAGAATCGGACCTATGTTCATATGTAGTTTTTGATCGGGAATGACCTCAGCTATAACTCCTGAAGTTATGACATTTCGTCGTGACTCACCTTATATATAGAGTATAATATATATGTGTGTGTGTGTGTGTGTGTGTGTGTGTGTGTGTGTGTGTGTGTGTGTGTTTTCAACTTTCAAACATTATAATTCTAAGCTTTTATATTTATGTTTTCTTGGTTAATCCAGTTAATAAAAGACATACGGGTAAATGTGAACCATGTCGGAATAAATTTCTCAGTTCAACACACTTTTATAATTGTGACTAGAAATACATTACAATATATATTGTCTAAAATATTTAGAGAGTAGGTTCAAAAATTCTTAAACTATATTCCCAATGGCATAACAGTTATCAAAATATACTAAAAACCAATTAAAACCTATTAAAACAACCACAAACCAACCAAAATCAAGGAAAATAAATAATTAATTCATATTCGATCATAATAATTATGTATTCTATTAAAAGTCTATATAAATACATAATATATGTGTATATATTTGGTTTCGTTTTTTTCCGAAATGGTATAAAGTACTATAAACCAACTACGAAGTTTTTAGAAGCTTCTCGAAGAAGCGGAAGTTGTCGGTTAGTTTAGTTTCTTAGGGGTCTATTCTCAGCTTTTGCGTAGTGAGGAAGTCTCCAGTTTTCCCCTGATTCAAAGTGTTCAGTTAGGAAATTTATTTGCTTTTAGCTTTGATTTAAAGCTTTAGCAGTTTAATTAAGTCTAAAATCTAAAATCTAGTGTCATTTTCTGTACTTCAATCTAAACAAATTTAAATCTACCCAACTTCAATCTAAAACAAACAAATTTAAATCTACCCAACTTCAATCTAAAACAAACAAATTTAAATCTACCCAACTTCAATCTAAAACAAACAAATTTAAATCTACCCAACTTCAATCTAAAACAAACAAATTTAAATCTGGACGTTTTCCAGTTTATGTACCGTTTTCTACAGTACATTACATACAGCATAGTAAACATTTTTAGATTGAAATTATTTATTCAAGGACCATTCGGAAAGGTTAGGTTAGGTTAGGTTAGGTTATCAAGAACTCATTGATCACTCATTTTTGATCTGAAAAGAAGCAAAAATAAATTATATGAAAAACGGTACACAAACTGGAAAAGGTCCTTAAATCTACCAAACTTCAATCTAAAACAAACAAATTTAAATCTACCCAACTTCAATCTAAATTAAACAAATTTATTTCTAATTATTTACTTAGTTATTTAACGCGTGGCTTGTTTTTACTACCTCTAACCAATTAAGTTAAATTTATTGCATAAAGAGTTTAAGCTTGCCTTAAGAATTATTTAATTGCAAGTGAATATAATTAAACATTAATGGCGTCCATGTTGTGAGAACCCTAAGTTTTAATTTAAACGATACCTTTTCGAACCTGAAGTAAGGGTGGACGCGGGTAGCCGTAAGGATACCCTTTTAGGCTGCTGAATTTTCTACATATATACAGACGCAGGGTGAGTCAAAAGTCTGGAAACATAGGAAATATACATATATATTTGCATTGAAAAGCATAGTTCCTATGTTTCCAGACTTTTGACTCACCCTGGTGTGTGTTGTGTGTGTATATATGTGTATGTATGTGTATGTATGTATGTATATATATATATATTATATATATATATATATATATCAGTGGCGTGCGGTGGGTCCGTCTACAGCAGTGGTGAGGGTCGGGAAGGTGTTCCTGAGGGTTGCGGAACGGAAATTCTCAACGACTGATTCAATCAAACTATATGAATATAAACACAACGTATCAAACTGATTGGTCATTAACACTGCATGTACCAGCGTTTAGGGTCGCCAGGCCAGGACAATATTGTATTCAGGGTCGCCACCATAGAAGTTTGGAAACCACTGGTCTACAGGGTAAGCGGTATTGCGTGTGAGCACACGCACTATATGTACATATTATATAATTATAGTAATTATAGTATGTACTGTGGACTATTCTGAAAAATACGGTACTATCTTTAATAAGATTTTTATTAGGGTAGGCGGCGCTTACCTAGCTTACCCTGAATGCACGCCATTGATATATATATATATATATATATATCCTACCGACTTGGAAAACTTATCCAGGTTTCAAGGGGATAAGAGCGTCGGTCGTAATTTGAAGTTAAAATCAAGGCATTTTCCAAATGTCTGCTGTAATCTGAACTTATACAGCTGTAGTTGTTTTAAAAGTCCGCCGTAAAATTACAGAAGTCTGTCGGTGTCTTAGTGCAGAGTAGAAGCCATATAAGGTAATGCTGAAGAAGGTATTTTTAATGCCTGCGAGGGACCGATAAAAAATGTAAATAAAAAATCCAGTTTTTTATGACGAAATCATTTCCAAATACAAATAGAGTTTTCTTTGCCAGTGTGTGTATATATATATATATATATATATATATATAGGAGAGAGAGAGAGAGAGAGAGAGAGAGAGAGAGAGAGAGAGACTTTCGACCTCACGCAGTTGTGTGTTGTACTATTTCCTATGGATAAAAATCTTTGAAACAACAGATAATAATCGTCACCTACTCTAGCAATGTAATCCTACTTAGCTTAACTGAATTTAATCTAAACCTAACTAAACCTGGAACATTAAATAATCAAGAGCCAATTTAACTTAACTTAATCTGATCTTACGTAGCTTAACTGAACCCGAGTTGAATTAAATTTAACTAACTAACCTTGAAACAGCAAATAATGGGGAATCAATTCAACTTTATCTAATCTTACTTAGGCTGACAAACCGTAGTCCTTAACTAATCTAACGTAATCTCTTAAATTGGTTTAAATTAAGTTCCGATAATTCAACCTTTCGGAGGTTTTCCGCTCGACAATTCTTCATTTCATTGAATGGATATTTGCTCCAATTTCAATTTCAATTTCCTCGCAACATTTATTAAACGCCGACTTCTTTTCCTTTCTAGTTTTAGACATTTCCGTAATTTAAACCGAAATCTAATAACGATATATATATATATATATATATATATATATCCCGTATCTCAAAGCCATCTATTCTTTCGCGGCACCCCTTTGGGGGGATTTGCGCCTCCCGCTGTTCAACATCCAGTCTTTCTCCCCCCTCCCCACCAACACCACGTAATTTCAAACTGAGCTCCCTACAGTATCTGTATGGGGTAATACATCGCTATCGTTTCATTTGAAATTTGTTTGTCTTCAGTAACTTTTCAATTACTTAATTTTTCATTTACATGAAATTTCTCAACACCCTGTATTGTTGGGAAACGTTTATCTACACCCTGTAAATGCTTAAAGTTAGACTGCAACAAGCAAATAATGTTTTAAAAAATATAAAATTAGGTACTGTTGATATTGTGAGTGTCATAATGTACTTTATTATAGCAACTCCACCAGTTTTGACAACTGTTATTATCAACAGTAAAAAATCCTTTTTTGTTTTTTTCTTTTTTTTAAGTTACGACACGCCGTTTTCGACTTTTTTTTTTCTTTTGTAAACAACATTAATAAACTGAATGATGGTATTCTTTAAGCTTGGGAGAATGGTTTTGCATCATACTCAATAATTTTATCACGTGGTATCAAATATGTTGAAAATTATAATTACAGTACTCACGCGGTTATCCGTGATTCATTCAACCGTCAATCGAGTTAACCGTGACTTATTAATTGTGACCAGTGTGCATTTATCCGTGATCAATGCACCGCGTTAAGCGTGATTTGGCTCGGTGTTTACATCCGCAGCTCGGAATGTAGTCAGAGAGAGGATTTAAGACCTTCGGGGATCGGATAAGCTTTCTATCTTGTGGTGAGTACAAACGATTTAATTGTATATTACAGGGCTATTCAAACTGATTCATCCGATTTCAACTGAGAATACTTCCGTACCTATCAACCGTGCATCAACTGGGCATACACCACATGAAAGAGGAAATCTCCTAGATTTACAAGATCACCGCGAGAGGGCTCCAAAGTCACGCCGTGGCCTAGCCTAGCAACAAACAGTCAGTGTGAAAATGGCGTCCGCACAGCAGAAGGCGTTTTGTGTGTTGCAGTTTTCGAGCTGTAAATCGGTAGTCACAGTGCAGCGTGAGTTTCGTCGACGTTACAGAACAGATCCACCGGGTGCTCAGAGCATCCGTCGGTGGTATCGGCAGTTCGAGGAAACAGGATGTTTGTGTAAAGGCAAGTCCACAGGACGACCGCGCGTGTCTGAGAATAATGTGCAAAGAATCAGAGAGTGTTTCCAACGTAGTCCGAGGAAATCAACAAACCGCGCCAGTCGAGAATTGGGACTTCCTCAGACGACTGTTTGGCGTGTTTTGAGACGGCGCTTGCATATGAAGCCATACAGGTTGCAACTGTTGCAGGCTCTACGGCCGGGGAACAAGTTAAAACGACAGAACTTTTGCGATCTTATGGAGGATGACGAATTTGCTCCCCGCCTGGTGTTCAGTGACGAAGCAACTTTTCATTTAAGTGGCAAGGTGAACCGTCACAACCTTCGCATATGGGGCACGCAACAACCACATGCAACAATCGAGCACGAGCGCGACTCACCTAAAGTTAACACCTTCTGTGCCATTTCCCGGGCAAAGGTTTACGGCCCCTTCTTTTTCATGGAAAACACAGTGACTGGTCACTCCTATCTGGATATGCTGCAGAACTGGTTATTTCCCCAATTGAACGAAGATTCCGGCGACTACATTTTCCAGCAAGATGGGGCGCCGCCTCATTGGCATTTGGATGTTCGCCGTTTTCTCAACGAAGTGCTCACTCGCCGTTGGATTGGTCGCAGTGGGCCCCATGACTTGGTGCTCCAAAGCTGGCCCCCCTAGGTCTACACCGTGCGACTTCTTCCTTTGGGGGTACGTTAAGGATACTGTGTACGTGCCACCGTTGCCCACATCTTTGGATGAGCTCCGAACTCGCATTGTTACTGCCGTAGAGTCGGTGATAACGGACATGCTGGAGCGAGTATGGGAGGAATTCGACTATCGTGTCGACGTTGCTCGTGTAACTAGGGGAAGTCACATAGAGCATTTATGAGGTGAGAGACAAAATTTGGACAGTTTTTCTTTTGGTTGATGTATCACAAATCACTCTGTATTTGTAACATTAAAAAATATTCTCATTTGAAATCAGGTGAATCATTTTAAATAGCCCTGTATAGTGTAACAGAATGATACTGTATGTGGTGGTGCGCAAGGTAGAAGGTCAGTTAGTGGTGGCGGGAAGTAGCGGCTACACCACCCACCCACCGGCAGGGTATAACGAGTTAACCGTGAAATCGCGTTATCCATGATCATGGACCGCCCCTCAATTACGGATAACTGAGTGAGTACTACTGTATTTATTCGGTTTCTTGTAGTGAATATTAATGTTTTAAAATAAATAATTCCAAAGATCTTTATATATATATATATATATATATATATATATATATATATATATATACACATTCAACTGCAATGATGACCACGCAGTATATTAATGTATAGAAACGACGTAAATATTGAGGAGCGTTCTGCACACGAGGAAGAGAAATAACGAACAAATGAAAAATGAAGTCCCCGCCCGGGAATCGAACCCAGGATCTTCACGATTGCCGGTTAGATATGCTAACCACTACACCACAGGGCACACAATAGTCAGAAGTCGTGACTCCCTACATAGTGCAGAAACCAATGCCCTAAGAGGGCACCCTCGCAAATCGTGAATATGTACATTCAACTGCAATGACCACGCAGTATATTAATGTATAGAAACGACGTAAATATTGAGGACGTTCTGCACACGAGGAAGAGAAATAACGAACAAATGAAAAATGAAGTCCCCGCTCGGGAATCGAACCCAGGATCTTCCGATTGCCGGTCAGATATGATAACCACTACACCACAGGGCACACAATAGTCAGAAGTCGTGATTCCCGGGCGGGGACTTCATTTTTCATTTGTTCGTTATTTCTCTTCCTCGTGTGCAGAACGCTCCTCAATATTTACGTCGTTTCTATACATTAATATACTGCGTGGTCATTGCAGTTGAATGTACATATTCTATTCACGATTTGCGAGGGTGCCCTCTTAGGGCATTGGTTTCTGCCCTATGTAGGAGAATCACGACTTCTGACTATTGTGTGCCCTGTGGTGTAGTGGTTAGCATATCTGACCGGCAATCGGAAGATCCTGGGTTCGATTCCCGGGCGGGGACTTCATTTTTCATTTGTTCGTTATTTCTCTTCCTCGTGTGCAGAACGCTCCTCAATATTTACGTCGTTTCTATACATATATATATATATATATATATATATATATACACACACACATACACACACATTAATTTTAACTGCAAAACGAGACACAGTATAATTAATGTAAAGAACGACGCTTGTTTAGAAGAGTGTCCGCACAAGAGGAGGAGAGAAAACGAGCAATGAAAAATGAGGCACCTCCAGGGAATCGAACTCAGGATCATCCGATTGCCGGTCCGATATGCTAACCATTGCACCAAGGTTTTCCACGAATCAGAACACACTTCTAAACAAGCGTCGTTCTTTACATTAATTATACTGTGTCGTTTGCAGTTAAAATGTATATATACTGTGCATATATATATATATATATATATATATATATATATATATATATATATATATATACACGCCATGAGAAGGTGCCCCCTCAAAGGGCATTCGATTCCGCTCGCACATAAGAGAATTACGAGTTCTGATTCGTGGAGGACCTTGGTGCAATGGTTAGCATATCGGACCGGCACTCGGATGATCCCGGGTTCGATTTCCGGGAGGTGCCTCATTTTTCATTGCTCGTTTTCTCTCCTCCTCTTGTGCGGACACTCTTCTAAACAAGCGTCGTTCTTTACATACATATACATATATATTTTTTTTTTTTTTTTTTTTTTTTTTTAGTTCAGGAAGAACCGATTCGCCTCTATTTAAAGGGCATATCTCAGCGGAAAAACAAAGAAAAAGTGAGAGGAAAGACAGAGGAAAAAGAATGGGTGGAGGGGACAGTCGAAGTGGAAAAAGACCAAGGATGACAAGGACTGCAGGGTCGAGCCCCATCATCCTTGGGTGCTAGGGCCGGGAGGGCGCACGTGAACCTCCAGGAACAAGCACGTACAAACGAGCACAAAGAGCACTCAAGAGCACGAGCTTAGAACCCCTTGCGGGATACATATATACATATATATATATATATATATATATATATATATATATATATATATATATATAAAGGTGAAACAGCTTTAAATATGACATGGTAGAAATATTTTAGGTTTTAAAAGTTGCAGTATATTAAATTACCAGTGCCATTCCGTTGTTTAAACCTCCATCATAACCAGCGAAACTTTTACACCTGCCGGTTCTGCTGTTGCATGCGGGATTTCTCCCGGGGTGATGAACTTTCCCCCAGTGACCCCGAATGTTGTCGGTCTGTGGCGTTTGTTTCGGTAACCCTTGGTAGTTAGTGGCTGGTGGGTGATCCTTCCATTACCTCGTTCGTGGGTGGGTGTTAACGATATTAATGCACGATATTGTTTATGACACGAAGATGGTAGCGTGAACTCATGTATGTTGTTTTCTTTCGTATTATCTTTCCCTCAAACCTCAGCTAAGTGACACCAGTTACTGTAACAATTTAAAAATATACTTTCAACTGTTTTTATGAAATACAACAACGTTTTAATATTTAATCTTATGTTTGTTCACAGAATGAATTAAATTACTCTTAAGTTATGGGATATTGTTCCACAGTTGACCGGTTGAGTATGTAAAATGTAAAAAGTAATCTGCTTTTCAGGAGGGTTATTCAGCCAGTGGGCAAAAATAATGGGTGATTTCCCGATGCCTTCCTCATTAGGTATGACTGCGTAGTAACTTTAGCCGAACAGAAGATGTTAAGCCGGCTGCACCGAGATTCGAACCCAGGGCCAGTGGATTCGTAACCAATGACGCTAACAACTACACCACCGAAGCGTTATAACTAACTTGAGAGGGATTTATCAGAGAGTGTATCTTTCGATAGGGCAAATTTAAATGGACAACTACTTCCTACAACACCTAACCTCCAATATTGCATGTTTTTTATACAGGTTGCAATTCGTTTAACATTTTGTACAAATCACTGCATTTTCTACCAATCTCTTAAACTGCAAATATCCACATGATTCACTCATTTTATATTAATTCTTTCATACCTATTAGCCTCTTTAAATACACCTTCTCTTTACCAATGTCCAGTAAACTTTAAACTCTAAACTTAACTGTCTACTGTTGGTGTGTATTGAGTATGACAATGAAATGAGCGTGGCCTCGGCTTTGGCTAATATTCACTTTTGTGGCCATTTCGCTTTTGGCAATCAATGTTAAGTTTATAACTTGAAACTATAAAACTGAACCAAGAACAGTGTATCATAATTAAGCCCTACATGGTGAATTAAAAGATTCGGTTAGGTCCAGTTCGATGGACCTAATTGTAATATAATTCGGAAATTAACTGAGTAAGTAGCTCAAGTACAATTTAAATAATACTTCTTCCTTCATTTTAGACTGGATCCCGTGTCCCTAGACCTTTCAAGGTGTCTAGGTTTAGCGTGAGCCCTTTCCTGGAAATCTTGGTACGCTAAAATTATTTCTAGATGAATGATTAGTGCAACAGTGCAGGCAACTGTCCAACAGTTGAGTGGTAAGATAATTTGATTAAGACTTATTCTGGACTCTAAGAGTGAAGTTTGTACTCTTGATCTATCCTAAGTTGGGAAATTGAAGAAGGTCTGGTAGCGTAAGCCACTTTTCATGAGCTTAATGAGCTTATTTATAAGCTAGCCAATTGTTAGTATTGACGGATCTGTATCACCTAATTTATGATCTTAATTAGGGTTAAAAATCTTTACAAAATCATTTGACGAATTACTGTGTGCAATTATTTTATTACTTTGAAATGGTTACTGAATAGGCTCAATTTAGTCTAATGGTTATATTCTATTCAGGTTATCACTGTTATATAACATTTCATTGTATTAAATATTGCGAATTTTGGGCGCTCAAGTTGAGTGATGATTACTCTGGAATAGCATAAACTAAATAGTTATTGGAAATTATTTTGTTTGTATAAATATACTGTATAATTAAGGGTAAGCCAAAACTGTCTTGGGGAAATTTTTGTTGGGTTAATGTGGCACATACCCAGGGCCGGATTAAGACCTTTAGAGGCCCTAAGCACTGAGTGATGATCACTCTGGAATAGCATAAACTAAATAGTTATTGGAAATTATTTTGTTTGTATAAATATACTGTATAATTAAGGGTAAGCCAAAACTGTCTTGGGGAAATTTTTGTTGGGTTAATGTGGCACATACCCAGGGCCGGATTAAGACCTTTAGAGACCCTAAGCACTGAGTGATGATCACTCTGGAATAGCATAAACTAAATAGTTATTGGAAATTATTTTGTTTGTATAAATATACTGTATAATTAAGGGTAAGCCAAAACCGTCTTGGGGAAATTTTTGTTGGGTTAATGTGGCACATACCCAGGGCCGGATTAAGACCTTTAGAGGCCCTAAGCACTGAAAAGATTGTGGTGCCCCGATATATATATAATTCAAAATAAAAACAATACTAAACTGTAAAATAAATTTTTATCTTTCGAAATGAAACAAAACTTCCATGTATGCTGAAATTAAAATAGCTTCTTTCTAGATTTTCTGACTGCAAAATCCTGGATAATTTCATCGAAGCTGACTCGACGAAGCATGTCTGCTTCTATACACAGTAGAAAAAGTGAATCAAGTCTGTCCTGACATATTGTTATTCTCTGAGGGTTTTTTATTCCTTTCAGCTGAGAAAAAGAGCGTTCTCCGGAGCAGTTAGTAATCATCAACGTTAGAAAAATACGTAGTGCGATATCTACATTTGGAAACACACATTGTATCCTGTCTTTCACTAGGGTGTCATGAAGATCAATGTGACTGAATTTCGTTTTACCTGTTTCATTAAACTTTGAGCGCGTATAACAGTGAAACTGCCGTAGTTTTCCACAGAGATTCATGTTCAAGTCAACAGGGTATGAGTCAACTAGCTTTTGTGAACCTTGTGAATATTGTTCGTCAGATAAGTCGAAATCGCTTAGAAAAGAAAATCTACTTGATACTTCTTTGTACACTTCACCTCTCTCTTCATATGAGCTTTAAGTGTATCAATTAAAGCGTAGTAAGTCGGTACGCGAAATTTGTCTCTTAGGATTCAATGCTGTTTCTGGTGCACTGCCATCATTTCCTTGTTTTGATTTTTCCCATGATGACTACTTCTATGCTTTCTTTGAAATATCAAATTCTTTCAAAAATATTTTCTCATTTTTTTTTTTAGGTGCCCCTGCCTTGCTGGTGCCCTAAGCACTTGCTTAGTCTGCCTATTGAGTAATCCAGGCCTGCACATACCAGATTCTGCGAAAAACTTGAAAATATTCTGTAGTAACTTTAATTTTTTAAATAAAAAAAAAAAATCCTCTTAATTAATCAACACTGAAAATTAATTTAAATCTTAATTTTTAAAAAACTGAATTGTGGAAAGGTTTTTTCCTTCAGAAAATTTTAGACCGTCATTATATTATATGTAATATTCAATAATAACAATGAACTTTGGAAAGTAAATACAGTACCTGGGTTCACTAAACAAAATTGATATGAAATGGGATTCAGAGAGTTCCAAGACATTGGTAAGCTGCCTTTTATCCCGGTATGAAATTTGTTTCTCTTACGAACAATAATGTATTAAAATATTCAGCTGGTACACACAAGGACATTAGTTAACTAGAATTCCTTTCTATTTCTTTGAAAGAGCTTCGGAACTACAGGGGAGGTGGGTACCCTATACCAACAATTAGTGTCCCCAATTGGTGTCCTACAGTAGCAAACTCAGTAGACACCACATGCTTACAAGAGAAGTTGCCTTTTAAAATAAACAAACTTAGTTGTTTGTACCTCCAGTAACAACAATATTAAACTGAGTTGGGACGCAACATAAAAACAAATTTTTTCTTTTAAATTCAGGCGCAACAGAAAGAAATACAGTAGTTCTTCCCTGCGAACCCTACTTTAAATAAAAGAAAAGGGTTCATCTTTCTCTACATTTCATTCCGAATGAACAAAACTTTACCGACATATTCAGAAACACTTGAAGAACGATAGTGGGGATATTGAGAACACCTTTTACATATCTCTTATACTGTATTCGAATTGGAAAACAGGATCCTGGAGGTGATTGGCACACCTGTTGTATACGTGTTAATTTAATTATAAATCATGGAGGTAAATGGGACGAAATGATATCCATTCGTATCATAATGATTTGTGAGCACAGACGACGGTGTAAAAGAGAATTTCTCAAATAAATCAAATTTAAATTATTGGTCTCACCTGCCAATAAAGGAGAAATGACAAATGTATATTTCATAATGAGAAATTCTACCTCTCTCTTTCTGTGCAAAATATAAATACAATATTCAAGGTTTAAATTACACCAATAGAGGTAAATTAATGATTTCAATTACTCGTATATCATCAGGTTAATTTAACTCATTAAAGTGCAATCTTTATAAATAAATAAAAATATGTCAGTCCATTATTATTATTATTATTATTATTATACAGGGTAAGTCAAAAGTCCGGGAAACATAGGAAGGTTAGGAAACTTTTATTGCAAAAAGACGTGTTACAGGTAATGTTATAAACTGTATTCTATATGTTCTCCTTTTACTTCCAGACATTTCTGGACTCTGTTTCCCCACTCGACCTGGACTCTCTTTCCGGGGCATCGGGCTGGATTGCAGCACAGGCTAACATTAGTCCTATGTTTCAGGACTTTTAACTCACCCTATACATATATACAAGAGGGTCAACAAGCTTGACTTCCGTGAAATGAGAAATCATCGCACAGAACGCCTGAAAGATATATATATGTATATGCAGCGTAAATATAACGGTTGTAGTTATTAGCATAATTCGCTTTATTAACCGCTTTATACCATGGAGACATATCGCAGTTATGTCTTCAAAATCAGTATTTTGAATTTTGTGATTTTAACTGTTCCATTGGACCTTTATCTTTTTGAAGGCTTCATCTGACTCTTATATGGTGTGGTCATAACGCGTAGCCGCGTATGATGATCACAGTATACATACAGAAAGCCCTGTAAAAGGAAATGGTCGGACAGAGGTCTTTTCTCCTCTCAATCTCTCCTTTTCCCTCCCTCCCTCTCCTGTAATTAGCTATTCTCTTTCTGCCTCCCTCTTCTCCCTCTCTCTCTCCCTTGCGGAATGTCAATATATAAGGAAGCTGCTAACAGGGAGGGTTAGTCAGGACAGAACAGAAAAAGTAATAGTCCATTTTGCCGCGCAAATACGGTAGGAGGCGAAGGCCGGTCTGGATTCAGAGTAATGGGAGTTCTTGAATGTTACTCCAGCAGCAGGCATGGAAGTTTGACTAGGAGTATCGGAAGTCAAAACTTCTGAAAAATACGTGTTTAGTTCGAGGGAAGCTACTTTAAGATACACTGCAGGAGTGTAGCAAATAATCATGACAAACCTTTTAGTTAGAGTAAGGTAAACGTTACAGGTTCACGTATCTACAGGCTTACGTATCTACAGTATCATGTAAAGCACGACGAATTTTTTTTTTTTCTTTAGCACCCGTTGCGTTCTGGGAGAGTAAATTTTAGAGGTAGATTATATTCACTATACGATTAAAGTAATAAGAGCTATAGGATTAAAGTAATAGGATTTAAAAAAATTAAAGTAATGAGAGTACGTACACACAAAAAAAAAAATGCTGTGTTCAGAACTCGAGTGTAGGATCATAATTGGTTACTAGATCGTTGATCTTTCGTGAGGACTCCGTACAACACACACTGGTGTGATCAGACACGAGAAATTAGCGATATAACAACATTAATTCTTGGTCAGGGTGCTGCTTAAAATCGAGCAGCTCTCTTCCAAAACACGCCCGCCAGAGTATTCCAGTGATAAAACGCAAGGCTGTTAAACTGAAGGTTGTGCACTCGGATTTCGGAGATTAAAGTATTTCTTTGGGTCCTCCTTGAATTGTATGGATGAGGAAGGAGACAGTGGTTCGGATCCCACGAGAATCTGTACGTCTCTTCCGTCATATGATTTTCGATGTAACGAGAGGTTAAACAAACCGAAAATATTCAGTCACTCCTCCATCACACAACTCGAATTCAGCTCTGATGCGAGAAATTGTTGTATAAATTACCTAATTTGCGCGTGAGCACCAACGAACTGTAGCGATTCAATGAATAAATGATGCAGTGTTGGATTGATGCACCTACTTTCCTTTAATTAAAACACCTCATGGTGTACAGAGGACTGACAAAAGTAAATAGATACCTTTCGTTTTTTTCATAGTTTTTGATTTGATAATAAAAGCCAGTAAATAACGACAGACTTACTGAATTAATATATTTAAACTCGTGTTGCTTTCCCCTTTTTCATTATGTTAAGCTGATACACGTTCTGGCATTCCACTGATGAGTTTTGCCATTTGTTATTGAGGACAATCAGCGTGGGGTCTATTTACTTTTGTCAATCCTCTGCAGATTATTATAGTCAAGCTCAGCGTTCCTCCCTATATTTAAAACCTTATATTTTGTTTCAGTCTTTTAACGAGTGCCTGGGTATAGGGGAGATATACGCATGGTGTGAATGTACTTCAAAAACATTTCTATTCACTATTTTTTATTTTACGGTTCAGTGGCGGATCTAGGATTTTTGTTTGGGGAGATGAGTTGTTGAGATGCGGTTCTGAACCCAACCTAAAAAATACGCAACCCAACCCAAAAAACGCTCGATAATAAGGTTAGAGTGCAATGATTACTAATTCATTAACAGAACAACTAATCTATAATTCTTTTAATGTTCAATCGAATCTCAAAAACACTTACTTCACAATAGAAATAATGAACAGTCAGTATTTAGCCTACTGTACAACTAAATGCAGAAAAAAAACTGTTATTTTTGTTAATAAGATAACTAAAATTACATTTATAACTGGCAATCTTTAGCTTGCTTCCATTAGTGTAAATCTGTGAAATGCTGTAAAATTACTATAAAGGAAATTACTGTAAATTATATAAGTCTGATGAGAAATGAATTACGAAGAAATGTGTCAATGGATCGTTCCGACGTCCCATCTCATAAGACAGCCAAACAAATTCTCTTCACTTCAGGAGGATCCGCCTATTTTTTTTCTTTTTTGTTGGCAAAAATGTCAACAACTTTTTTCGGCATTACCTCCACGACATGAAATTACATCAATAGACTGGACGGGACCGCGACAGATTCAAAATGGCCGCGACGCGTAACCGAACACGCAAATCTCAATAACTTTCAAGTTGATATCTTCGTCAATTTGTCAAATATAACCCAGAGCTTCATATCTCGAACCGTGGATGGGGATGCTGAAGAATCACTGAAAGCGCATAACTCATTTCATGCACTAAATGTGGGAAATGACAGCCTCGTAAATTGTGTAGCCTACAAACAAAACAAACGAGACAACTACGAATTCATTCTGTCACACTTAATTTCCAGGACAACGCACAACGGTAGACTCGCCTAAAGCGACGGTTATCCGTCAGAAATAAAAAACTGAAAAACAATGCCATTCGAACTGGTTTGCTTGAATGCTAGTCACAATACAGGCACAGTACGAGCACAATCTCACGCACCCATAATAATAGTCACTAAACGTCATATTTACCTTCTGCACATTTGTCTACTCAGAGAGAATGTGGTTGATTGAGGCAGGAAGCACGAAGCATTATTAGGAATGCAAAACATCTCTATCAATGTGGGGGACTGGAGCTCCCTCAGCCCCCTTCTGGATCCGCTACTGTAACGGTTTTATACTTTTCCTTTCTTTCAACACTATTTCCTGCCTTTAATCTCTTCGGAATGGATATTTTTTCACGTACAAAAGCAAGATAATATTGTACAAATTTTTATATAGTTTCTTCGTAAAACTTTGGACGTTTTCCAGTTTATGTACCGTTTTCTACAGTACATTACATACAGCATGGTCGCTGGATCGACAAAATTTTCACTGTGATTTATAGTGTAGTGACGAAAGTTATAATGTGGGATTTTATCAATTTGATCGTAAGATTTCCACATATCACTAATAATAGTAGATCCAGGCAGAATGTTGGCTTTTATGCAACTTTCTAGTTTTTCTTTGCTTCTGTTAGGCACAGCATAGAGTAAAACAGGTTAGGTTAGGTTAGATTAGGTTACGTTAGGTTAGGTTATCAAGAATTTACCTCTCTTAAAAAGTTGTTATAATCGACGGCGGTTGTATGACCAATCAAAAATAAATTATATGAAAAACGATACACAAACTGGAAAAGGTCCAAAACTTTTTTATTTTCTGGACTCTTCTTTCCTGGAATCACCTACAGTCAATGTTCGGATCTTTATTACTTTGATAACTTTGTAATCCTCTAACAATATATCTCTCTCCTATATTAATTTTTGTCTTTCGTTCTCTCTTAGTCAATTTGAATTTCATCCGTAGATCAGCTTAGAAAATCTGCTATACCTTGCTAATGTTTTGAATCCAATTTCATGCTTCCACAGAGACTGGTGTAGATTTTTAAGAACTGTTGAGCTCTTCATTATCTTTCCTTTAAGAAGCCAGTTCTTCCGCTAACTCTCTTTTTCCACCATATTTTCGTCCCTTCTTTGTCGCTACACAGCGGTGAAAAGTCAAGCTGAACTACACCGATGAAAAATAGATACGAAAACTGTCTCTGAGAAATTATACAGTATTCAGCAAATTCGATAGTAAATAATAGATAAAAGGAATACATATACAGGGTGTTTGAAAACTTTCTGTACAAATTGTAATGGGGGATAGGCAACACCAAGACAAACCCTTTTCGTCTATAAGTGTATGTCCGCTGACGTCACCATTCGGCGCGAGAGGGCGCCGCTGCAATTGGCTAAAAGGTGAAGTGGGCTAGACTCGCGCTTGCCGCGGCCATTCTTAAATCGGACGTAGTACGCGTAACATGGAGCGCTTCACGACTGCTGAGATGGCTGACATGCATATGGTGTATGGGGCTGCCAATGGAAACGGAAGAGCTGCTGTGAGGTTGTACCGACAGCGCTTCCCAAACAGACGTATGCCAAACCACCAAACGTTTGCGCATTTGCATCGGCGACTGCGAGAAACTGGAACATTCCATGCAAACATGCATGACACTAGTCGGGAGAGAAACGTGCGCACTCCTGACATGGAAGAAGAAATCCTACGGCGATTTGAGGACAATCCAAGCGCAAGCACGCGAGGTGTTGCACGTATCCTCGGTGTGAACCACGACCTGGTCTGGAGAGTGTTGCACGAGCAGCAGTTACATCCGTTTCATCGTCAGAGAGTCCAGGCATTACAACCTCGGGATTACCCTCTTCGTGTGGAATTCGCACGCTGGTTTCTGCAGCAGACAGCGGTGCAGCCTAATTTTCCGGCTTATGTGCTGTTCTCAGATGAGGCCTGTTTCACACGTGAGGGTGTGTTTAACATGCACAATTCTCACGTGTGGGCGCACGCAAATCCACATGCTACACGGGTGCATGCTCATCAAGAACGGTTCGCCGTCAATGTTTGGGCGGGTATCGTCCATGGCAAGTTGCTGCTCGTGCAACACTCTCCAGACCAGGTTGTGGTTCACACCGAGGATACGTGCAACACCTCGCGTGCTTGCGCTTGGATTGTCCTCAAATCGCCGTAGGATTTCTTCTTCCATGTCAGGAGTGTGCACGTTTCTCTCCCGACCAGTGTCATGCATGTTTGCATGGAATGTTCCAGTTTCTCGCAGTCGTCGATGCAAATGCGCAAACGTTTGGTGGTTTGGCACACGTCTGTTTGGGAAGCGCTGTCGGTACAACCTCACAGCAGCTCTTCCGTTTCCATTGGCAGCCCCATACACCATATGCATGTCAGCCATCTCAGCAGTCGTGAAGCGCTCCATGTTACGCGTACTACGTCCGATTTAAGAATGCCCGCGGCAAGCGCGAGTCTAGCCCACTTCACCTTTTAGCCAATTGCAGCGGCGCCCTCTCGCGCCGAATGGTGACGTCAGCGGACATACACTTATAGACGAAAAGGGTTTGTCTTGGTGTTGCCTATCCCCCATTACAATTTGTACAGAAAGTTTTCAAACACCCTGTATATATATTAGAACGTCCCGTGCGCCTTGCATAGTAAAACCCCCTCAAAATACAACCTACCGGCGTGGGGTGGACCTGGGAGGGGCGGGTGTGTTACTAAGACCTTCCCTGGTTTTCCTTACTATGTATGCTAAATTTGGTTCAGATTATCCTTGCCCTTTAGGCGTGTATAAACGAACATATCATAGAACAGACAGATAGAGAGATCGTCATCATTCCCTACATAAAATGTATTCCAGAATTTGAATCTGAATCTGAAATCGGAATCCATTAATTTTGCAGTAAAATTTTCAAAATGGAAATGGAATCAAAAACTCTTTTCGGTAAGATTCGAAAATCGAATTTTTAAAAAAAATCATGAATTTTCGAGTACTCGAAATACACTCAAAATAAAATTTTCTTAATTGAGATTAAATAACTTGTTTCTGAGGGTGCATTCTAGCGAAAATTTTCCTTCTTTTGAGTATCAAAGCTTCTTTTCAGATGATAGAATGACTTATTTTAACGATACGCAATTTCATTTTGTAGAAGATATCTTCAGAACTTCTTTTTTAGGTTAATTGAGAAAATACAAGATAAGACTATTTACAAATGGTTGCGGGAAGTTTTTTGTCCTGTGTGTAGAGATTTAATATTTGAATTTTGATCCCGATAATTGTCTAACGAATTCCAATTGTTTATTTTGGGGAGATTCTGAACAAATATTTAACGGGAGACAACAGGTCACAAAAATATCGCAGCTAATTCAATTGACAGACCACCAAGTAAAAACGAAGTAGCGGAAGAAAAAGTGGTGATATACGTGTACTTATTTACACATATACATACATACATACACGTGTACATGGCAATCCAGTCAGAGTTGCCAACCACACTGATTTATCTCGAGAGATACACGGATTTATTAACAAAACAGGTACACAGATTTTTTCAGCAAAATGGTAAAAAGCTCGGGATTTTCAGAATTTCTGTCACATTTTCCAAATTTTATAATAAAACATTAAAAATCTAATAACTTATTTAGTATTTTCATCGATTCCCGAACTCCACTTCTGAAAAGTAACCACAAAATATTTTGCATTTTTCATATCGTTTCCTGTCTTTTCGTTTCGTTTCGTTGTTTTTGTAACATATATAAAAGTAATAATATTACTAATCCTTCGTTTATGTGTTTATAATATCGTTCAGTTTTAGCGCTGAACCTGATGTTGTTCAGTATTTGTCTGCATTGTGGCAAATTAGCAAGTGGTTAGTAATCCATTAATTTTTTAATAAATGTGTGTAATTAAAATATTAACTAGGACCGAATTTCCAAATAAGAGAAAACATTATGAACAACATTGCAAAAACTGGATAAATGAAAATGAATAAATAAGGGGAAGTACTACAGTTACTGTAAGTGTTGTGACTTCCATTTAACATCAGGTCGAAGTAAACTCTTGCGCCATGGCAAAATTAGCAAACATAAAAAATGCATCGATGTTGAAGCATGAACCCACGATAATGTCTTTACCAAGAGTGTCAGGTGAAGTAATTCACAATAAAAAAGTTCAAGAAGCCGAGAAAAAGCTTGCAGCATTTGTTGTTGAACACAATATTGCATTTAATGCTATGGAACATTTGCCCAAATTAATCAAATCAATGTGTCCTGACTCTAAGATTGCTAAAGATTTAACATGTGGTAGAACTAAAACAAATCGCATAGTTAGCAAAGGATCATCTCAAAATGGGTATCTCAATTCAATCTTACGAGACAATAAATTCTCTTATTGCGGACGAATTTATGGACAAAGGCTGCATTAAGCATCTTTGTTTGATAACTAGATTAACTTTGAATAACGCCACAGAAGATCACTTCTTCGACTTAATTTCTGCAGTTGGCTGTACGGTATTTGCAAAGAGTAGTGTTTCTTACAAAGAAAACATGATTGGATTCGCTGCTGATGGCGCTAACATAATGATGGGAAATGGACATTTATTATCGACACTGCTGAAAGCCGATATTCCGGGTTTATTTGTAATGAAATGTATTTACTACTCATTTCATTTGTGTGCTTCCTATGCCTGGCTAAAACTGCCCACAGCAGTTGAAAATTTAGCCCGGGATGCTTACAATTATTTTCAATCAGATCCTAGAAGAATAAGTGAATTAAAAGAATTTCAAACTTTTTTTTAAGGTACAACTTCATAAGTTCCTTTACCTCAGTCAAACTCACTGGTTGTTACTTCAAAGTATTGTCAGTCGACTGCTTGAACAATATGTTCCTTTGAAACTTTATTTCACAGGTGCTGCTTTGAATGATCGTATTTTAGCTGCTGAAAATATTCTTGCGAGACTAGACGACCCATTCAATAAGCTTTACTATGAATTTTAAGTGTGTGTTACCTATTTCAATGACGAACAAGAAAATGCAGTTTGAATCTCTTCAAATTCAAACGATTTATCGCGATTCAGCAATTCTTGTTAAAGCCTTAACGAGCTGCTCTATTAAGGACGAGTATTTAAGCAAAACCTCTCTTGATAAAATTCAATATAAAAACCCAAAGTATTTTCTTTCGCATGAGGAGCTTTATCCCTGGTCTAAAGTTACAATTTCTCTTGAAAATAATAAACTTCTTTTTGATGGTGTGAATATCTTCAAAACGTGTTGTCTCAGTTTTTACGCAGGTGTTGGACAAATATTTAGCAGGTATACTGTAATTTCCGAGATGGAACTATAAAACTTTTGGAATGCCTTGACCCTAAAAATGTTGCGAGTAAGACCCACCCTTCTATGGACCATTAGCGAATAAATTTCCAAACTTAGTCAAAAAAAGTGAGCTAAATGATCTCGATCGGGAATGGAGAGTACTTAGAAATATGGACGAAGAATTGGAGAAGTTAGGATATACGTCGATTAATTAATTTTAGGGCTCTCTCTCTGAATTGCAAGTCGGAGACGAAAAAACATTATTTCCGAAGTTATCTGCATTTGTTAAGGAGATCCTTGCTTTGCCTCAATCGAGTGCGAATGTAGAAAGTCATTTCTGCTGTAAATATAATGAAAATCAAGCACCGTAATCAACTGAACAGTAAACATAGAAACAATTAAAATACTACTTTTCACAAAAGAATTGGTGAAAAATAATGGAAGTCCTTGTTATGAATTCAAAGTTTCAAATAATTTAATTGGAAAGATATGAAAAGATACATATGATTCGTCGTTGAGTCAAGAAGAGATGGCTGAGTCTGATGATGAAAATTTTTAGCCATCTTGTGTCTTGGGTATCGTACTTTGTCGTACCAAAATTACCATGCATATAGGCAAGAGACAATTCTCTCTATTATTTTAGCATATATATTTATTTCGCTATTTATTTCATATTACTATAAATTAATTAACTGAAAGTTAACTTCAGTATTTATAAAAATTAAAAACAAATTTTTTTATGACAAAAATAAAATATGATATTCTTTTCTGTTTTGCGAAAATGGGCCTTATGTGTAGCCTTAGGCTATGTGTAGTAATTTCGTAATGAAGCGTGATGATACATTTTCAATACAATTTTGCATATAATAAGCGAGATTCGCCTTTTCTTCGTAGCATTTGCTGAAACTTGTCTTCACTAAATATTTGGTTCACCTGGAAATAATATCTCGAGATTTTAAACGAGCCAAGGTTGGCAACGCTGCGTGAAAGGAGTCAGAGTGGAGAGCAGAGAGAGAAGATCTTGTCGGCGCTCCTTTTTCAGTGGGCTAAATAAATTTTTTCAATGAAGGCCGTGGGATAAGTGGGCCTATATTGAACATGGAATCCCTTTAATCCTTCCCCGGGCGAGGTGAATTCTTTACGTCCCTAGGCCTTTCCTTTTCGATCAATTATATAACAAAGTTCATTTTTAACATGTGAACATTAGATTAAAACTTAAGACGTTTCGTGTTCAGTATCATCAGTTGGTTATATTTTGGTTTCTACAAATAATGAAAGTGACACCGAGTACTAAATGATCCAGAATTGACAGCCTAAACGTTACTAAAGTGGTAAATTTTATAAACGGTACTCCGATTCCAGAGTTGAGTATTGAAGATAACCACGCTACCATGTTCATATCTGAACCATCTCGTTCATTAATTATATTCGCGCCCTATTGTGGGTGGCAATCTGAACTTAGCTGTATAACATCCACTTGTGAAACTCTAAAACTTAGTTGAATACGAAGCAAATTCTTCGTAAGAAAGGTCACGTTCATTAATTTGTTTGTCACCCACCCACGAACGGGTCACTGGTGACCACCCCGAAAAAAATCTAAATCTTTCACCGGTAGAAAGATCGTGCAACGACTCGTCATCGTTTTTATAAAGAATGAGACTATTTTTGTTCATTTCTATTTCACATAGCCACACACACTCGGTTCATCTTGGGATTTTCTTGATCTAGCTATCAAAGTGGATTTTTTTATGGTGTTCACACTGACACCAGTTATGTTCAGAACTTCTTTTGGTATAGTTGGTGAAATAATTGTGGTCTGAAATTATTGAGGGAGTTATTTTGCATCAATTAAGTAGCTACTATTTGTAAGGACTACGCCCACGCAGCTATTTCCTTAGGTATTAGTTTTTCTTGTGTTAACAAGTCTATCATCTATTAGATATAGTAGCATTTTGGCTTCCTCCTGCCTGGTCTTCTGTTTACCACCTCTGTTTTTCATTGATTTCTACATTTCTCATTTCAAAATACTTTATAAATGAAAAAATAAGATCTCCGCACAGTAACATATTTGGTATTAGACATTTTAAAGTCTTTTCTTTTATGTTTCTGATCTGTTACAATATCGCAGAATATATAAGGTCGGGTATTTATGAAGGTCTATATATAACTATTGGTATTATATTTTTCAATTTTTGGTGCCAAAAGTTCTACGTAGCTGATTTAACCATCATTTTTGCAAGATGATTTTTATGTATGTTTGTATTGCACAATCTCCTTTTCGTCTGTCTGTTGTCATGGCGTAATGCAGTAACTGTCGACTTATTCCTTTTTTAGCAGAACAGATTTCACAGGTTTTACAATTTTCTTGACAATCTTTGAGAGGTTTCACTGAGACACGTGAAGCTAGTTCTTATTTCGGTATTTACGTATTATCGGCAATACCGAACTGTTTATTATGTATTTTTGCTCTCGTCATTTTCGTTTAAACTAACGAAAATATCACAACTTAACCTAACCAATCATCAAGGGCGTACAGTTAAGTTGTGATATTTTCGTTAGTTTAAACGAAATGACGAGAGCAAAAATACGTAATAAACAGTTTCGTAGTCACAGACTCACAGTAATACGTAAGTACCCTTATTTCTTATAATTATGAAGTGCAATTCATACCTTCGATATGGTGTGAATTTTAGATTACGCTCTGAAACTTTCAAATTTACGGCTTATAAACTATCACAAATTAGAAGGACCAGTTATCATACGCAACAATATATAAATGATAAATAAAAATCTAACTTAGTGATACATGGAACGAAATTGTAATTAATACAAACTAAGCTAACTCAATGTTAAATCCTGACCTACAAGAAGGTCTCGCAATAAATAACAATATTGACCTACAAAAAGGTTTAGCAATAATTAACAATGCTGATCTAAAATTAAGGAGCTATTGAAGAATAGGGACCCCAGCCTTCTTTAGTTATGCTTATAAGGCTAACTAACGAAAATATCACGACCTAACCTAACCAATCGTTAGGTTAACTGTACGCCCTTGACGATTGGTTAGGTTAGGTCATGATATTTTCGTTAGTTAGCCTTATAAAGCTAACTAAAGAAGGCTGGGGTCCCTATTCTTCAATAGCTCCAAAATTAATCCAAATAGCAGAACGCAATTAATTTGTACTTGGATTTCAACCGGCTTAACTCCTCGGAATTGTAAATCCCGACTCGTAAATCCCGACTCGTAAATCCCGACAATTCAACGCACGTTCGTTTCTAAATCAATCACAAATCAAATATAGAGAATCAAATATATTTACATTAAATATATTTACACTAAATGCGACTCAAACTCAGTGTTTGAATTATTAATAAATTCACATAGAACTTTGCCCAGATTAACCTCTTAACGACCGAAGTTTTTGTAGGGTTAAGTTATGAGTGCGTGTAGAGGAAACTGTACATATTCGACCCAGTGGTCCAGAAGAGGTTAAGTTAGACGAAACCTAAACAATAAATAATAGGTGTCATATATCGTCCTGCCTTTGGCAAGCATTTGTTATATATTTTACTTGTTGAAATGTGATATTTTACCTAAGTTACTCACTGACATCTTGCAATTAAATGTGTTGATATGTAATATTATACAATAATTGTCATATCTTTAAATAATGTTCATCATATTATAATAATATTATAATAATTATATAATAATAATAATATTATTATAATAATAATATTATAATAATAATAATACTTTAATTACACTGTCGAAAGATTCGACAATCAAACCTTTCGAGTATGAAATTTTATATGCGAGTGATCTAGCTTTAAGCATTGAATATGCCCGATTTTGCCTTTTTTTTCTAAATTTCAGATACACTGTTTTTCAGTATCACGTGTTTCGTTTCTCCGTGGACATCTGTGAAGTTCCTTTTTATCTTCTTAACTAAACACTATTCCGCGTGCTAATGTAATTTCTTCTTGCAGTTAACAGATTCGGCTCGGAAGTTCCCATCTGCGAATTTTTCGTTGTATAGTTGGATAATTTTTATGAATGATAGTATTGTTGATATTAAAAACAAGTCCTCAATGTTTTTTGGTTCTCTGCTGAATATTGATATCTTTATTTTATGATTTTTTTTAATCTCATCCAGAAGGCTTACTGATGAAAGATAGTAAAAGCTTTTTAATTTGTTACTCTTTTACGTGCAGCTTCAATATCTTGCGTATATTATATGTAGATAGTGAGATGGTAGAACTTGCATTTTATTCCAAATTTACAATGGCCATTTTTATAATTAAAATTGCGCAAAAACGAATGCGCATTGTCAGTTTGTTAATTTCGGTATCTATCTACAGTTCTCTTTTGAAAAATGTCGGAATACGGTGTCATTTGTACACTTCGTGAGAATTTTTTTTTTTTTTTTTTTTTTTTCATCATTTGCTCTGGTTTCCATTATATTAGTTTCCCTATCCATATTCTCAATATTTGTGTTTCTATAAGGTTCCCTTATTTTCTTGTTTGTTTTCTTTATCTGATGTTTTTGTTTCTCCTTCCCCTTATATATATATATACATATATATATATATATACAGGGTGGGCCGTAAGTTTCCATACATAGGAAAAATAAACATTTTTTTATGGACAACCATTTTTTTATATAATATGTCTCTACATGGTTGTCATTGTTTTGAAAACACATTTCAATACGTGTTCCCCACTGTTGATGAACACGCATTAGCACAGTTGACGTTATGCTTGTAATGGCGTTGGTGATACGTTCCTTTAGATGATTTATGTCTCGTATCTTTTCCTGATACACCATGGCCTTCAAGTGCCCCCAAAGATAGAAATCAAGGGGGGTGAGATCTGGGGATCTGGGAGGCCACTCCACAGGACCACGCCGACCAATCCAAGCATCCGGAAACTGCTGCTGCTGATCCAAATACCGACGCACGTGAAGACCATAATGAGGTGGAGCTCCATCTTGCTGGAAGTAAACTGGGAAGTTACCTTCCTCGTTTAGCAGGGATGGGAAAATCTCTTCTTGCAACATGTTAAGATACCTTTCGGCATTAAGATTTCCACTGACAAAAATTGGTCCAATAATTCTGTCACCCCATATCCCGGCCCACACCATCACTTTACCGGCACCTTGCATCTTCGTCGGACTCAGCCAGTTAGGGTTAGCATTACTCCAATAACGTATGTTTTGCCGATTAACCTCTCCATTGACGTAAAAATTGCTTCATCAGTAAACAAGATCTTACGTCAAACGCATATTCTTAGGGTATCTGAAACATAAAAACAAACGTTTAATTTTTCCTATGTATGGAAACTTACGGCCCACCCTGTATATATATATATATATATATAATATATATATATATATATACATATATACATATATATATATATACATATATATACATATATACATATATATACATATATATATATACATATACATATATATATATATGTATATGTATATACATATCTATATATATATATATATATATATATATATATATATATATATATATATATACATATATACATATATATATATATATATATATATACACATATATATATATATATATATATATATATATATATACATACATATATACATATATATATATATATATATATATACATATATATTATATATATATATATATAAGGGTGGGAACTGATGATATGTACACTCAGGTAGGGTGGAGCGAAAAATACTTTTTTTCTAGTATGAAGTTCTAATTGTGATTAAAAGTTGCATTTAGTGGACGATATATACCTGCCAAAATATGAGTTCATTTGTTTAATATTTTCAGCTGCCACCAGGGGGCTAAAGTTAACACAATTTTGGGTAAAAAGGATAAAAATGCTTCTATTTTAGGTTTGTCAAACTATTATAAAATTTTATCTTAGAATTATCTAATAGTTTGATTAAGATTCATAAATGATAAGAATTCGTTTTGTAAAAATGCCTTTTCATATGCTTAATATCTTCAGCTGCCACAAGAGGGCTGAATTTAACTTAAAAATGACAATTAAGTATGATTCTGTATTTACTTGAAAAAGGGAACAGTAATAAATTAGGATGTCTCTCCTCCTTTATACTGGCTTGAGACAGTTAAGAAACATTATTTCGTGCCTTAGCGGAGTTACCACCCTTTCCCCAACCAACCTCCCTCTAGAAAGGGTTCTTGCTGAAGACTATTTAGTAATTTGCTTTTGTGTCAAATTTTGGCTGTTTTTTCCTTGATTCTAATGTAGCACGAATCCAACCGTCTCTGTTTGTAGGTCCGCAGACTGATCCAGCAGCGTCTGTAACGAGCTTGACGCATCTCTCTACGGCTTGTGTATGACATGGAAACTGAAATAATTCTGAATGAAGAGTAGTACCATGTTTGATGCATGATTCAATATCATCAAGCGAAACTCCTTTGGTTATCTGTGGTTCTGCTATCTGAAAATCTTGCCACATAATGAGATCTGTATAGTCTTTGGCATAAAAATTAATTTCTGGCACCTTAAAATACCTGATAACATCTGTTTCTTAAATGCATGCCCTTGCTTTTATGATACGCCTAAATCCCAACTGACGCACATGCTCCCCTTCATCAGCTATCATTGCAATGAGAATGTTTTCTTGATTTGCGTAATATGCATTTCGCTGAGTGACTGAGTCATGTACTCTCCTAAGCTCTTCACGGAAATACCGGCTTCTTGCAATCATATGCCACATATGTTTAGCACCATATTGGCATAATGGTTTACGCTTTATCTGAAACCACATTGGTGCGTATACCCTAACAATGAAAGTAGCTAATTCTTGTAAATTGCCTGAAGGATTCTCTGTGCTTGCATATAACCGCAGAGTCCTGTTTGCTGTGGTGAGCCACCTTGAATGTGATATATTGCCTGGACTCTTATGACTAAGACTTTGAGAATGTTCCACTTGATATAGCCTTGTGAATTTCAAGAAGGTATTTCTGGTCAGTACTTATGTCATCTACATCAACTTCACACATGTCCTCTTGAATTTCAATGGGTTTGAAGTTAACTATGGGAAGCTTTTCACAGTCTGAAAGTGCTCGGCCAATTTCTCCTGAAAATGCTCTTGGTCCAGTAGTGGTACCATCCAAGTGATGAAACAGATGGCGCAATGGAAGTTCATTAAGGTGTAAAAGGCATATCAGCCACTGCAATGGCTTATTAAAGGCTTCTTCCAGTAATCTTATTGTGCCTCCAATACTACCAGTGTTAACCACTGTCGAATCACAGCCAACTGCAACGATGTTCCCTATATCAACATTCCTTTCTTTCAAGCAATTCACTAGCGCTGTGCAAATGTATTTAGCTTTGCCACTGGAAGGTGTCACATGTGCAAAGTACAGAGAGTGTGGTTCAGATATTATGCTGATATGCTCTTCGCGTTTGGTTCTTTGGTGTTAGAGCCATCACTCTCCTGGACTTGAATCATTGTTTTATCCTTTCTGCCATCAAAGTATAATCCCCGCATGGTTTTTGGCTCTCCTATCTGTTGTAGTTCCTTTCTCTGTTTTTGTCTTTCACGTCTTAGCTTACTTCTGTCTATAATATTCCCTTTGTCTTCGGGAGTAACAATTTTAAGATCTGCCAATACTGCAGAAGCAATAGCAGCCCCAGCTCTGCCCGACATTTTAAATCTATCACAAGTAATTGCTAATGAAGGCAGTGGCTCACGCATCTGTTGTTCTGATATTACATATTGAGTCGAGGTTGTATCTTCCTCATTATCTTCAGATATCTCTTCTAGTTGTTGAAGTTCACTTGTCTCTGTTTCGATTTGTAAGTTGGACGTATTGGTTATAGCAGCACTAGTTGTTTGTGAGGATTCCAGACGTGCTTTTTCCATTTCCTTTCGATGTTCTCTTGCTGGTAATCGTCTTGTGTATGCTATGTCAATGCTTCCTATCACCATTATTCTGCGTGTTCGTTGGTCATTTAAAAAATCCTGCTCTTTTGGAGGGACTTTCTTACTCTTTTCACATGAGCATCTCCTAAACTCCTTACATTTGCAGGTACAGATGTCAAACAAAGTGCATTTTGAAGAGTTTTCAATTCTTCAAGCTGATTTTTGTACTTAGACTGATCCTTGCGTGACTTGTATGGCTTTAATAAGGACCTGTATTTATCATGGTACACTCGCATCATCTGTAAAACGCGTGTATGTGAAACTATTGGCAAAGAGCCTTCTTCCAAATATTTTCTACCTTTTTGGAAACTGCCTCTGCTATTTCAGAAAATGAAGGCTCCTTGTTATTCATCTGCTCCTTCACTAATGTTTTGTGAACAGGTAATCTTTCATAATGCAGTTATAAGTTGGTAGTTGCATATCACTCATCTCACAAGGTACTTCAAATATGGCACACTTCATATGTTCTCTAGTGAAATGTTTATATTTAGTATTTGATGCCATAATATTTTTAAGAAAAATTCACAATCACAAAATATCCTGTAACATCAAAACATTATATAATTAATATATATAATATATTTTATAAGTATATATATATTATATAAATATATAATATATTATATAATAAACTAAAATTATATAATACATTATAACAAGCATTTTATAATAAAATCAATATTATCTCTCTATAAATCACTTTAAAATAAAGTTTTATAATATTCCGATCATATTAAAAACTCTCCGATCAACTGAGCGACTAGGCCTACTACCTAAGAAGACAAGTGTTAACACAATGTTCTAATGACTCACAGAAAGAAATTCCTTCAACCAAAACCCTCCCCCACAACCCTCCCGACAACATTGACTCAGTTACGCTAAATTGTGTTAACTTCAGCTCTCTTGTGGCAGCTGAAGATATTAAGCATATGAAAAGGATTTTTACAAAAACGAATTCTATCATTATGAATCTTAATCAAACTATTAGATAATTCTAAGATAAAATTTTATAATAGTTTGACAAACCTAAAATAGAAGCATTTTTTTCCTTTTTACACAAAATTGTGTTAACTTTAGCCCCCTGGTGGCAGCTGAAAATTTAAACAAATGAACTCATATTTTGGCAGGCATATTTCGTCCACTAAATGCAACTTTTAATCACTATTAGAACTTCATACTAGAAAAAAAGTATTTTTCGCTCCACCCTAATTATTGTACAGTATATATCAGTTCGATTTTTGGATTTCAGTTTTTGTGAAAACAAAATATCGATTTCGATTTCAGGTTTTTCGCTTTCATTTTATGAATTATTATCGACATTTTCTTAATTGCAGTAAACTCGAAATAGACATTTTCTTAGTTGCACTAAACTCGAATATTTAATATTCATAATATTCATATCTTTATATATTCCTCATGAAGGTTTTTATTATTGACGTGATTTCGTATGATACTGTATAAGGCGCAGTTGTTATTCTTCTTCAGTAAGATTGATCTTTCGCCTTCAAAAGCTTCAGATGAACTGATACTTAAAAATGAAGCTGCATGCTTAAAGTCACATAGTCGTCTGTTTTTTTTTTTTTTTTACTTTGGTGCTACTTCACTTCTCATTTTGGTGTGACTTTCTCTCTTTACCCGTGATAGCTATGCACCTATATGAAGAGGGAGGCGAATATACAGGGTGTCTCAAAAGTAACTATCTATTTTGAAAAATAATGGGAATTACGAAAAACTGGTTTAAGACATGAAAAATATATTTATTTCAAAGTAAGTGCCACAAAGAATTAGTGCTATTTATTTATCTGTCTCCACATGGCGACCATCAGTGTCTCTACAGAGCTCAAAGCGATAAGTTGTTTCCCGGAACACACTTTCCAGCATTTGAGGTGTTATTTTCTGAACTGCATCGGTAATACGATTTCGAAGTTCGGCTACATCACTAATTCTTCTACCAGTGTACACCTTAGACTTAATGAAACCCCAGGCGAAAAAATCTAATGGTGTTAAATCGGGTGAACGTGCTGCCCATGGTTGTGTTCCTCCACGACCAATCCAGCGACCGGGGAAGCGTCTGTCAAGATAATCACGTACAATTATTGCATAATGGCACGGTGCTCCATCCTGCTGAAAAACTACTGTCAAGAATGCCATCTGTAAGAAGTTGAGGTTCGAGGAATTGTTCAAGCATGTCAAGATAATAAACCAATTAACTTTTTTTAAATACACAAATTTGCACCAGAAGTACATATCTTTATGCCAGCATAGCATTTTTTAAAAAAACATCTAATGTCACCGAAATAGATAGTGACTTTTGAGACACCCTGTATTAAAAAAGATAGAGTCAAAGAAAAAGATAGTCATAAAGAAAAAGCTGATAAGTTGCCTTTCTATATCCATATATCTTCAGAGAAAGTCTTACCGGTATGAGAAGAAGTGTATCCATAAATCAAAAACATTTCCATCACGTCTCAATACACGAATTTTTTTTTTTTTTTTTTGACAAGTTGCGTTTGGTTTTAGTAAAATTTAATTAAAAATATCTTAACTTCTCTAAAAAAAAAACTTTAATTAATAAAACTTAACAAAAAATATCGATTTCAATTCCAGTTTTTATCTTATTTTATTGCTTTCAGTTCAAGAAAAAAAATCAGCTTTATCAGTTTATCGAGTTCAGTTCATATCGATTCCCCATACCTGATATATATATATATATATATATATATATATATATATTATATATTATATATATATATATATATATATATATATATATATATATATATATATATATATATATATATTCCTAAATTGCCAAATTCCTCCTACATTTTCGCTGATGGTCAGTGATGTTACATTGGCTCCAACAAGTGATGTCCTATTTTTTTCAATCCTTTAATCACACTTACGTTAAAGGAGGAGGCATGGAAGGGTAGGTCCATTGGAAAGTTTTGAAAAAGCGCGTTTTTACTGTGTACAATGATTATTTTTTTCGAATTTTACTCGCGTAAGGATTTTAATTAAAAACTCTAAATCAAATTACTACTACTTCATGCTTCCTCAGGTTTTTACACACCCATTTTTTTGTTTTAGGTTAGGTTAGGTTAGGTTAACCTAACCTAAATTGAACCCCTCAAAAAATATCTACAACAAAGTAAGAGTTGTTTTCCCAGTAAGAAGAAAGTGATACAAAAGATAGCACCGAATAAGAACGAACTGAACGATAATATTTGAACATACGTTTGTTCCATTTCTTTTTATCTCAATTTTAGCTTTTCGTCATTTATTTTTTTTTATTTTCATTTTTTTCGTTCGATGAATTTTTTAATATCATTTCACAAAGCTGTGAATTAGCGCACCGTTTCAAGAATTCACTTAGCATAAAAATCCAATTTTATGTTGTGAGGCCAACGCCAAAAACGGTAATGACTCTATTTCCGCACTAATTTGAAATTCCACGTATTCAAACAGCAATTAAGATTCGGAGTAGAGGCGAAAACTACATTGCAATGGAGGCGCGCATGCGCGATGAAGGCATTATTGTCAGAAATTGTGTGATTTTAGTTCCCAACTAACTGTTGTATGTAGGGTTCGACTCGTACGTGATTCGGTACGTCATCTACCATAGCCATCGTCCTTGAACTTCACTGATCTAAATTGGATGAATTTTGGCTTCGAAGCGCTAACAACCAGGCTTACCGGGGTCATATGACGCGAGACGTACAGCTTTTCGTAGGATCTGAGCCATTATCCCACCAAAGGAAGTATATTTACATCTGAAACCTGAAATGTGAGCAAGAACTCGAACCCAGGGATTTCAGATTAATAGCCCCGACACATTGCCATTATCCTACTTTGTCGGGTTGAAAGTTAAAAAAATACTGGAAATGCACTCTTGATGGGTTCCATATTATAATGTAATTTTTTCATTATGTTGAAATTCCATCAGTTTTTTTGTTAAATATTACGTATTACTGGTGTTCATATGAACACTGTACAAGAGAATGTAGAGATAGGAATTAAAATCTCAAGGACAAGCTAAGAAGCCGTTAAAATTTCAACAAGCAGCTCTCGCATAAAATGATATCGAGGTCTGCTTGCAAGTTCACCGAACTTTATGGTAAAATATTTAATATTACATAACGAATAAAAGCATCTAAAGTGCAATAACCGCTCTTAAAACTTCATATACTTTTTTATAGATAAGTCGAGGAAGTCAAGTGGAAGACGATCAAACAGCAAAAATATTGACCTTGTTTGAACGAACCATTTCTGGGGTTCGAGATAACGTGATAGGTAGGAACTCTGATTCTAAAACGAGTATGAAGTTCGAGTCCCACTAGCTCGTAGTTCTCCACTGTTTAGTCTTTTCTCTTTCCATTGCGAATAAATATTAAAATACACAAGAAGAGATACATGAATTAGAGTCTCAGGTGGCTTATTTTAAAAATGTAATTTTACCGAGTTTATTCAGCCAATTCAAACGTATCTTTTGTATTAATGATATTAATGCGAATTTGATTTGTATTGTAAATATTTAAAAACTTACATTTTAAACTTTAAAAGGAATTGGCAATTTATTCTTCTACCTATCCTTGGTTAACCTTGGTTTTGCTTCCGCCCTAATTGGTCATTCTGACGAAGGTCAAGCTTGCCACTCCACCTCAGACCTACATTTTAACGTGGAATCCGAACCACACCCCACCAGCAGTCCATCGTCTTAACCACTAGGCTACGCATGGCACCCATTTATTTACCAACCAATTTCCTTTTATTGTGTGGAAGGATGAACAGCTGGGTTTTGTGCACGCCGCCTACCGTCACTGGTTCTCGATCCCGAGGCCGATGTATTCGTAGTTAGCGACACTAACCACTACACTACCGAGGCGCATAACTACACCACCTATACGCATTTTTTATTGCTTTACCAATACCAGCTAAAATTTCCATACTTGAATTTAAAATGAGGAAATAAAGTAGTAATAGTATTCACTCGGTTATAACCATGATTGAGGGCGTTTATGATCACGGATAACCCGGTTAACTCACAGTTAACTCGGTATACCCTGCCGTTGGGTTGCTGGTGTAGCCGCTACTTCCCGCCGCCACTGACTGGTCTTCCGCGTCGCGCCCACCATACACAGTATTATTCTATTACAGTATAATATACAAGTAGTTTGTACTCACCATAAGACGTAAAGACTATCCGCTCTCGAAGATTGTGAACACCCCTCCTCTGCCAACACTGCTGCTAATATCAATTATCTTTGCTAGTGAGGAGAGACATTGACTAAGGCGTGTTGTGGTGGGATGGCGGGAAGTGATCTGCGGATTTAAATACCTCGCCAAATCAGGGTTAATTCGGTGTCATAATCAACAATAAGCGCACAATGGTCACAATTAGTAAATCACGGTTGAGTGAATCACGGATAACCGCGTGAGTATTGTATTATACAAAGTTTTGTTATTGGATCATTCTCACCATGAAACTAACAACTTTTTTGAGAAGTAAAAACCGCGTAAAAAGAACATCTCTATTTTAAGGAGCTTTTCTTATATTACTTGCAAAGAATAATACAGTACTTGACGTTATTTGATTATGCATCGTTACGCTAATTTCTTGGCTAGCGTAGAGTGGATTTTAGGGTCTTTTGTTAGCCTGAAACTCTCCTCCTCCCTTTCTCTCTTCTTATATCTCTTTATCGTATATTTACTGTTTTTAATGCGCTAGTTATCATTCTCAAAATGGCGAATCGTCATTGTTAGCGCCAAACTAATTCAAAACAAACCGATTAATTTAAAAATATTGAAACAAAAAAGGTATTTTTATATTCTTATGTTGAAATTATTTTCTTTTTTGTGTGTTGTGTTTGCTTTAGAATAACGCTCATATATATATATATATATATATATATATATATATATATATATATATATATATAGTGTGTGTGTGTGTGTGTGTGTGTGTATTTATATCGGTGATTACAAATGATCTTCCCGATTTTAAACATTTATTATGAAAAAACTAACAAAACTACAGCAAAAAGCAAGATATACAAATAAAGAAGAACTCAAACATTTTATTTACAAGCTATCAAAGTTCAATATGAGCTCCTTTTGTGGCTCCTTTTGAGGTTTCAACATTCCTGAATGAGCAATTGCTTGATCGTTGGATCGGGCGTGGAGGGCCTATTCCTTGGCCGGCTCGTTCGCTCGATCTAACCTCCCTTGACTTCTTCCTCTGGGGCTGTCAAAAATGAAGTTTTTGTTCCACCAATGGCAACAACTTTGGAACATTTGAAGGAAAGGATACATGAGGCTGTTAAAAAAGTTCAGTATGATATGCTACACAATGTATGGAGGGAAACAGAATACCGCTTTAATGTCTGCAAAGCCACAGAAGGGGCTCACGTTGAACTTCAATAGCTTGTAAATAAAACTTTTTGAGTTGTTCTTTATTTGTATATCTTGATTTTCGCTGTAGCTTTGTTAGTTTTTCATAATAAATGTTTAAGATCGGGAAGATAATTTGTAATCACCCGGTGTATATATACTGTACATTATACAAAACTATACATTATACTGATCCCTAATTGACCTTCCCTTAGTTTTAATTAGTTTTGAAACTCTTCCACGGTTGTTCTTCACAAGATTCTTACCAGCGTCACTTCTGAATTTGCTCCATTTCTATGTTAATCTTGCTTGAAGCTCTGCCTTTGACACGTGTGATTCTTGATACTTTTACCTGAAACTTTCCAAATATGTTTAATAGGGTTTAGGCTTGATACTAGTGAGGTTACTAGAGCAGGTTAACCCCCACTTACTGACACATTAGTTCCCACTTGGTTCAGATACATAACACGAGATATTTTCTTGTGAAAACGAACATCTGTTTCCGAGGAAGGTAGAATCATTTTATCGACAGAGGACTCCAGAACCCACTATCACATACAATATCGTGGAATTCACTTGTCCCTCACACACTAATAATTTAAGAATTCATGACGACGACATGTCGCCTCAGATCAAAACGCTGCCGCCTCCGCCCTTTAAGTTTTACGATAAGAACGACGCCGTTTAAGTGACAGGCCTTCCCAACCTTTCTCCTCTCACAGAAGGCCCGCGAGGGTTCCTGATATTATAACACTACCTGCAGTACAGAAGTATGCCTTCATATCTACAGGTGATAAAAATTTAGAATTTCAAATGGTCTATTAAAATCGTGGGCCATAAGTATCCTGTATTGTGGCCCTTTGAAATATTACATGTCTGTGAGAGAAACATGATGTATCACGTTTTCTGTAAAATTCTATACAAGTACAGCAAGACCAATGATATGAATCATACGTTTTCTCCTTATTAAATAATTTCAGTACGTGTCCAATATATACAGTATATATAGTGAGATCACCCTCAACTTCATGCAAGCTGACTTTACTGAAGTCTACTTTGTACTGGGTAGACATTACATGATTTTTGTTCAGATTTTCTGAAAATCAAACTGTAATTGTATTCCATAACATCGAACGCAGACTTCAGATTAGTCCATTCTATAACCGAACCTAAACTATAACCAATCGTAAGCTTATAGACTAGAAAAATGGGGTCTAACTGGGCATTTATACTGTTTTTTTACCTTGCCTGGTTTAATAAAAGCAGCCATCGTACTTCAAAATCTAATCTAGCATAACAAAACCTATACTTAACTCAACTCAACTAACTAAACCTAACGACCTACTCTGAGTCGAGATAGCGTGAGTAAATTACATTTGCTTGTTTTCTGGGTCAACTTTATGCATATATATAGCATGAAAGTTGACTTTACGCAAGCTTATTTTATGCACGTATGACTTTTTTTGTTAAATATATAACAAGTAAATTTTATTATGGGATATAATATACATTAAGATACAAACATAATAATAAGAAAAATAATCAGTTAATTAAGGAAAAAAGACCAATATTATCTCAGCTTTTCCACAAGCTTCATGAAGGGTAGTAGTATAATGGCAAAATGGGAGAGGAAGTTGGGGTGCTCTGAAATTCTGCCCCTGGAGATGCTCTACACCGTCTATGATGCAATCTCCCCTTTTGCGGTCACAATGACTGAGCTGCATTGTGGCGGAGTCATTAGTATGACCGGCAAAAGGGAGAGTGCATCATAGACGGTGTAGAGCATCTCCAGGGGCAGAATTTCAGAGCACCCCAACTTCCTCTCCCATTTTGCCATTATACTACTAAGGGTTACAGGACACGTCTTGGGAAAAGAGAAAGCTTTTGTCTCATAATATGTCCAAGATTTTGCTCTGTTTCAGTTAAGTTCTTTTAGAATTGCTACAGATGTGAGAGGGAGTCTTCGTTTTCCCAGGATGACGATTAAGTGTTCCCAAATGTGTTTAACAGGATTTACAGCGGGATTTTTAGGTGGTCAGAGAAGAACTGTTAGCCCCCTTTTGTGTATTTTCTATCGAGTGGTGGTTTTGAAAGTGACACAGAGCACGATCATTTTTTAACATATGCGTATTTGGCTTAGAAACGCAATGTTCCAACAATGGGAAGAGAGAATTCTCAAGAATAGATATGTATTTAGCAGAATAAAAGCGTTCCTTGGAGAATAAATACAAAGACATTCTTTCCATCAGTTCAAATTACTGCCCATATCATTACTTTAAAACCACAATATTGAACTGTGTGTTGCAGACCTCATTCTGAAATGCTAAATCAGCTATTCCCCATATTCATAATTTCCTATTCGACATGAAATGATTGAACCGAGATTCGTTCCAGAAGAGAATATACCTCCAAAATACCATAAACTCGTGTATCATTTCTTCGGTTCATGTTCCTCTTCGATTTACGTTGGCGGTTACGAGCATAATATGAAAGCGCAAATTTTTATTATTTCGAAAATAGCATTTTCACCATATGACCTTACTTCAGTTATAGCCTAGGGTTAAACACAGTTTACGCCTTAAATAAAACTATAGTCCATTTCAAACAGTAAGAAATATTGTCAAAAGCCAAAGCGCATCTTAAAATTAAATACAGTTCATTTAATAATTAGACCCTTATATCTGATTTAACTTCAAAACCAGAAACTTGCACCTATTGGTATTATGAAATAGTTCAGCCGAACGAGGCAAGTGAAAATTAAGTTAGCCGACTTAATAGAAGCAAGAAAGCCATTTTTTATTTTCGATTCCAACTGGAAACACATCACGCAAGGCTCAACTATCGAAATTAACAAACTAGAACCAAAGACCATTCACAAGAAGACCCATAACTCCGCCCATTTTTGCAATATCTTTTTTCTCTAGCACCATCTGGTGTTTGGAAGGAAAACTTAATTCTATTTTATATGTAATATTATATAGTTAAGAATTATTCAAATATAGCCATTAATAAATAAATTAGATTTGTACATTTTTAAATTTAAATGTGATAATTTAAAAGAAATTACTTAATAAATTTGAAAATCATGCGAGGATTGCCTCAAGCAAAGCATAATTCTAACTCCATACGTTAAATGACGAATACCACTCACTTGGCGAGATAACGCGCTAAATAATGAAAAATATGGCCAGCTTCATTTCTTGTAAAATAGAGTCTTGACTATTACGAAGAAACGCCAATCAGATTCGAAAGTACTGAAAACTGGTACTCGTATAGTTTTCTCCTGTTCTCACCACTATCTCGCTGAAGGTTCGGAATAAAATATCCAGCAAAAAATAGTGC
>JAJOZX010003897.1:360000-397500 GCA_023014485.1 Bathynomus jamesi
TATAATTCACCCAGAGTTGCTGTCCGTATATATTACTGCAGAAAGTACGAAAGAGTGTCTTTAGCTTCACTTGTTCAGAACTGAAAGTTCCTTATAGTTATATTCACTTTAGCACAAAGGCTTCGAGATTGTTTTCTTATATCCGAGTCATCACTCAAGGAGCTGGTAATAGTTTGACCCAAATACTTAAACTCTTGTACTTCCTCAATTACTTCACCTTTCATTTTAAACCTAATATCAGCTGGCTGATTACAGCTTTTAGGATGAAATTCCTAACCTTAGCTTTTGTAACATTAAAAAGAATATCATGTTCCTGCGGATGCACTTCGCAGACTTTTAGTAGCCGATCCAGACCTTTGACAGAGGGACTTATTAACACCATATCATCAGCATAAACTAAGTTATTTATCCTTGTGTTATCTATACAACATCCCACTGTTGCCTCATTAAGTGAAGCAATTAATCCGTCAATATACACATTAAATAGCATAGGAGAGAGGAAGGAGCCTTGTCTCACCATGCAAGAGGAGCTAAAACATTCGGATAGTACGGGGCTCCAATAAACCTTAGCCCCCTCCGCCCAAGGGAGACATTCAACCTTGTCCTTTATAACTGATCCAATTGTTCACAGACGTTCAGGTCAGGAGAATTTCCTGGCCATTCTTCATTTCCAAAGAAATCGATCTCATGGTTCCGCAACAACTGTTGAGTGGCTAATGCCTTAAAGCAGGGGGCCTTATCGTGCAGAAGTGTGACCTGATCGACATCCATAACATTGTTTGGGTTTCTTAGAAAAGGAATGACATGCTGGGATAGAATAATATCACGAAAATACTGTCCATCCCAACTCTGACCATTTGGCTTCAGCACCCACATGAGCTTCTTTGCAGTGAACAAAACAAACACACCAACACAGTCTGGACATTTTAATAATTCGTGATAATGTTCATTGTCATCGATTTCATCTGGTGTTGTGGCCCACACTCGATCATTTTGGTAGTTTGGCCGACGTGTTACGTAAACAAAATTTTCATCGGAGACAGCTAAATGCATGAAATCATCCACATCCCAATCTTCAAGTAATGGGCAAACCACATTCTGTCATCGATGTTAAGTTGAGTTTTTCTTTTTTTCTTTGCTTTGGAAGTTCATGCCAAGGCTTTAAACCTTGCCTATGACGGTACAGTCGAATCTCACCACTAACGATTTTTCCTCTCAACACTTCGATCTCTCTAGAAAGTTTAGCGCAGCTGTTTTTCCGCTTACCCGTACCGCTTTCAATGATGTCCTTTGTTTCCTGAGAGAGTGGCAAATTTGGGCGCTCAGATTTGGTTGTATCCATTTCACATTCATCCAAAGTTTTATTCCAATTTCTTTTGACGAAGTCCTCACTTCTTTGCAACTTTTTGGCAATCCACGAACGTGTTATAAAGGTGGCTCCAGCATCACGAGCTTCCCGAAATGTTATTGCTCGTATGCGATCTATCACACGTTGCCTCTCCGAATCACCAATTAATTGAGAAGCCATTATATTATCACTTTATCAGCTAGAGTAATTTTAATACCTGCAATAAATAAAGAATTTTATATATTTTTATAATCACTAAAAACTATTTCGATATAAGTAAACTTGTAAGCTGAAAATGGGGGGCTAAGGTTTTTTGGAACCCCTTACATTGCCCCACCTAACGGTAAAAGATTGGTGGGAATACCAAAATTTCAATAAATTTAATATGTACATGGGAACCTTCCTATCTTCTAGTTTTTTAAATAAAATATTGTGGCTCACTCTATCATATGCCTTACTTATATCTAGGAAACAGCTATAAATAGCTGAATTATTGTCATTGTATTTAGATATTGTTTCTTTAAGTACATAGATACACAGGTCAGTTGAGTGGGACCTTTTAAAACCAAACTGATTAGATGTCCATAGGTAATCATTTAATCGGAGTAACAAGAGTTTTCTAGTAGTTTCGAGAAGCAGGAAGCAACAGCAATAGGCCTGTAATTATTACTGGACAGAATGTCTCCATACTTATTTTTGACCAGGGGCAAGATATATACCCTCATGAACTCTGCAGGGATATAACTATGAGCAAGCATGGCTGATAAGAGCAATGATATATGCAGACATACCACATTATTGGCATATTTTAAGTGCTCATTCGATAGGTCATCTACCCCTGACGCAGAACCAGTCTTTAACTCTTTAATTAACCTCTTTACTTCAGGAACTGATATCAAAGTATTTTCCCTTGTCCCTACCAAAGGCGTTTCGCTGCAATCTATCTTAAGCTTATCTCTACTTACACTGTTAAGAATGTTATAGTAGTGGTTTTTCCACAGCTTTGCAATTTCATCCTTCCCCGACACCCCATCGATTGTCGGAGGGGGGACACTTTTGACACCCGTTTGATTCTTAACAAATTTCCAAAATTTGTTATTATCGTTATTTATGTGAGCACAGGCTTTTGATGCTCAAATAGACTCTTCTTCCTGTTTACATCGCCCTATGGCCGCCTTATACTGACCCCTATTCCTACACATTCATGTATACTGGTCCTAATCTGGGTCTACCATGAAAGCACCACAAATCGTAGGCGTCTTTCGATTCCCTCTTCAGGGGGGACAATAAAATCATTCCATCCAGGAATAATCTTAGTATGATAGTTGTAAGATTTAATTAGGAGCTTCCTGCTTCTCTTAACAGGGATACTATCTTACTATAATACCTATCTATGAGTTTACAGTGAGAATCATTTGAGCAAGGATTACTACAGTCAAGATGCAAAATTTCTAAATTATTAAAGAGGTGACTTGTTCTGTCTTTGTATTCTATTCTCTTGCATATTAACATTAGACCAATCGACGCGATTATTCTTACCTATTGAGTTCTTGTTATGTCGTGTTGCGCATAAATTGGTAAAATCAATTAATAGTTATAATGGTCTATGATCAGAAAGAAGGAAATCATGCAGAATATGAACTCTAACAATTCGATCCTTTAGATTATTACTTGCGAGGCAATGATCAATCCACCTGGTGGTACCACTCATATCACTAACGTATGTAAAATTACTACTGGTTACCCCTAATACAATTACATCACTTATATTTAATTTGGCCGACTCGCACATGTTACCCAATTCTACAAAGAATTCAGAGTTCACATGCGCGTTAAAGTCCCCCACTATTATAGAGTGAGAATATTTGGGGTTATCTGATAATGACTTAATTTTGTATAGAAAATCAATGTATTCATCTAGATTACTGCCGTTGTTGTATGGTAAATAGCAGTTTACAATTAATATGCAATCATTGTTCACTTGTAATTCAATACCTAACAACCTTACATTATCGCTTGTTAAAAATTTTATGTTTTGACAAATTTTTCCTTATTAAAAAAGCACCACCACCAAAAGGCCTACCGTACATTAATTCATCTGACAAGTCTACTGCTGATGATGATGATGATGCATGATAGATAAAGTCATCATGGATGGTAGAGAGGAATTTTAGCTGTTGCTTAGGTAGCCAGTGTTCTTGCAGGAGTATCAAATCTGCACTGTTACAGATTTTATGAACACCTACACTTGAATTCTTCACTGACCTTACGTTATATGAGACTATTTTCAACAAGTTATCCGCCATGACTGATAGAGAATTTATTATTAATATGATTATTATACACAGTACAAATTTCAGGTATTACTGCTAGGGCGCCTATTATTATTATTACTACTTTGCCTGTTTTACATATATATACTCGTGTGTGTGTGTGTGTGTGTGTGTGTGTGTGTGTGTGTGTGTACACACACAAAACGTTGACAAAAGTAAATAGACATCACGATGATTGTTCTCAAGAACAAATGGCAAAGCTCATCAATGGAATTGCAAAACATATGTGACCTTTACAAATGCAAAAGGTAAAGAAACACCATTCTAAATACAGGGTGTCCGAGAATTATCTGTACAATTTTTGGCTGTTATTAAAAGTCAACCATGAAGTGTAGAAATTCCAGTTTGTCCCATTTTACAGAGAAACTCATTAAGTTTTTTCTGATAAGTTTTGACAAGTTTTTCTTTTTCAGATATTCATACACACCCCTCATCCTTAATGAATCCACAGGAGAAAGCACAGTGTGTTGAATGGTTTATCGAAACAAAATCAGATACACAAGTTCAACGAAGGTTTAGAACTAATTACAACAGAAACCCTCCATCAAGAGTAACCATACGAGCTTGGTATAAAAGGTTTAAGGAAACAAAGTGTAGAGCATAAGAAAGGAGCAGGGCGGCCTCCAACGTCTTTTGAAAATGTCGAGCGCATTCGAGAGGCTTTTGTTCGCAGTCCACGCAAGTCGACAAGAATTGCATCACGAGAGTTACAGATACCTCGTTCGACAGTGCATGATGTCTTGCGTAAACGTTTGAAGTTGCATCCTTACAAGTTGCAAATCTTGCAACAGATTACGCAAGAAGATAAGGTCTCCCGTAAGGAATTTGCAATGACTCTGCTTGACAGAGTCGACCAGGATAATGCGTTCTTTGCAAGAATCAATTTTTCGGACGAGGCAACTTTTCATGTTTCAGGCAAGGTAAACAAACAAAATGTGCGCATATGGGGGTCACAAAATCCACATTGCATAGAAGAGCACATCAGAGACAGTCCTAAAGTTAATGTGTGGTGTGGCCTGTTACATGATCGCGTGATTGGACCATTTTTCTTCGGTGAATCAACAGTGACCTCCAATACCTACCTGGACATGTTGCAACACTTTGTCTATCCGCAATTGGAAGCACTGCATCCACGCATCATTTTTCAGCAAGATGGCGCACCACCACATTGGGCCTTGATCGTCCGTAAGTCCCGAATGAGACATTCCCAAACAGGTGGATTGGCCGTGGAGGTGCAATTCATTGGCCGGCTAGATCTCCCGACATCACACCCTGTGATTTCTTTCTTTGGGGATTCGTCAAAGATCTTGTGTACAATATGCGGGTGACAGACATTGATGATTTAAAAGCAAGAATCACAGCTGCTATTGAGCGAATTGATGTGGATATGCTGCAGCGTACATGGCAACATTTGGATTATCGATTGGATGTTTTGCGAATCACTGATGGTGCACATATCGAATGTTTGTAACAACGTTACTTTAATAAAAGAAACTTTTGAAAATACAGATTCTAAATAATCTTGTTTAAGAATTTTATGTGTGTTATCAAGAATTTATTAAAAGATGAAATTGTACAGATAATTTTCGGACACACTGGAATTTCTAAAAAACTTGTCAAAACTTGGTATCAGAAAAAACTTAACGAGATTCTCTGTAAAATGGGACAACACTGGAATTTCTACACTTCATGGTTTACTTTTAATAACAGCCAAAAATTGTACAGATAATTCTCGGACACCCTGTACGTATATTGATTCAACATATCTATTATTATTTATTGACTTTTATTACCAAATAAAAAAACATTATATATATATATACACTTGCGCATTTGAATGCATGCATTAACAAATACTAAGCATTCCCAGACCTGTCTCATCTATATTCAAGACAGAAGCTCGAATCTCTTGAGGAAGGAGAACAGTTTAAACATATCTGAATGCAGGTGCGTTCTCACTGCCTTCTTGTCATGAGGGCGAAGAGAAAATTAGAAGCATTGAATGCAGTTCTTCCGAGGATTCTAAAGCGCTTCAAATATTACACGCACGCATTACGCACTTGGGTGTATATATGGTGACAAGCTTCAGTTTGGAAATATTGAGGGAAAGTGTATTTGATGAAGGACTCAATGGGCTTCGTATTCGTGGCCACTTTTATTTTTCATACGAGCAAATAGTCACTGAATAGGGAACTATTTCCACAAACCTCTGAAAATCATGCCCCTGTGGACAAACATGTAAACATGAATACTGACAACAACCACAATGAAATATTAATAACAATAAGAGGGGCCAATACTACAACCACTTTACATTCAGTGTTATTATAACAACCTAATCATACTTCCCTTAAGCTCAGTGAAATAGCAGTAAACCAACATTCTAATTAAATACTTTAACTCAACTTCCCCTTAACAATTACTCACAACACACGTGAAAGCTCATTTACCATTTCACTTGGTTATTTAGTTTAGTTTCCCTTCAATACAAACGACTAAGATAAGTTGATCAGAAGTTCCGGTATTTCGGGAAGTGCCTTGGAAAGACCGGTATATACCGGATTTGCCAACAACTGTTCGTTCGTCAGATATTTAATAACGATGATCAGCTTCACGTGGGATCCGAACCATGGGTCGCTACATTATTTGAACGCGGAGCACTGCCACCCATGCAACTACTGAACAGATGCAGCGTCGCTTAACTTCGCTGATGTAACATGAAGCGGAGTTGTAAAGTGGCTCAAACTGTTCACTAATGAACCCAAACTTAAATGGTCTTCAGAGTCATATGTTTTGTGCTTTCGTACAGTTTCCTGATTAGGTACAATCAATTCAAGGAAAAAAGCCTGTGTTGAAAGCTCTACGGTTCTTACGATATTTATAAATAAGATAAAAGACAGGATTTTTTTTAATTGACCGTACATGCAAGTAAATAAAATAAGGAAAATTCTTTTAAAAACTTTTTAATTGTGTCTTTAATGTTTTCCTCTCTAGAAAATGGTCTCCCAAAATGATGCCATTTTCTGTGAGTAAAAATGGTTAAAAAAATATTTCACTAAAAATTCCGTTTTGTTTTTAAAATTTTATTTATTTATTTATTTATTTTTTTACTCTTTTTAACTATTTTAAACGAGATTTCTCGATTCTCTTTTTTGCACTTGAATTTTGTCTTCTTTTTTACGTTCTCGTTTGTCTTCGCATCTCTTTTTCTTTTCATTTTTTGCTGATCGTAAATGTAGTCGTGGGACAGGTGTGGATAAAGGAAAAAAAAAAAAAATTGTGACAGAAATTTTAAAATCTCACGAAAGAAAAGTAGACACATTTTTTTATAAATTCAAGAAATATTCGTAAATGGTTGGAAAAGAATAATATAAACAAAATATAATTGGGGGCCGGATGCACTGTCCTTCAAACTAGTCAGTCGCTAATTTTTACTGGATAGATTTTTTTTTTTTTTAACAACCAATTAGGATTTTCTTTCTCCTCAGTTTCGGTATATTTTTTTTCAGAGATTTTATATTCTTGTAAAATTTCCACAATTGTACGTAAAACCACGAAATTTAAGGAACATCCCATCATTTTGAGAGCTCTGAACATTTTATTTAAGAAACAACATTCGCTTCAAACAACAACGATAACAACATTACTAGGAAAAAGTGAATAACCAATAATTTTAATACCTTTGAAAACAACAGTACATAGAGGAGGAGATTGTAGACACCAATCGACCTGGGAAGTACTCTCGGGGGAGGGGAGGGACGTTTGACAGGAGACGAAGTGCTGGAACTCCCGTTTCTTCTGTCACTGTCCCATTTAGCTAATCTTTTTCTGTGTCTCATCTACCCTGTGAGCGTTCCAGCATGCTTTCAAAAACACACTCCTCCCTCAATTCTTCACTACACATACATGCATTTTACACACTACACAATCTTCGCAAAATTTATATAAAAAAAGAAATGGCATTATTAGCCTCCAAAACCTTGATTTCGGCTCTCTCCTTCTTACATAGAGGGGCATTTTTGGGGGCGCTCGCCCTTGGCCCCTCCTTGCATAAAAAATCATACAATGTTTCCGAGAGTGAGCACCAATTTTGTATATAATATATATACTGTATATATAACTTCATGGAATTTGCCTGTGAGTAGTGCCTAACTTAATGGATAAGAGACTTAAGCCTGCAATATATGAATAGGCACAAATACCTATTTTTACACATTTATCCTCTTCTTGTCGCTTGGACTACCAGAGATAAAATTAAATAAGAAACGAAAGAATATATACACATACACACGCATATATATATATATATATATATATATATATATATATATATATATAATATATATATATATATATATACTCGTGTATAAATATTATATCAACTAAGATAAAAGCATTTGCTGCGGAGCGAATCAATATTTGAACAAAGTCCCCAAAATGTCCGTTGCTGCACCGATCACGCAATCTCCCTCTTCTTTCATGCAGTCAAAGTGATAAATTAAACAAGGACCACGTACCTTCACCCGTACGAGAATCATTATTCTTATCGTGAACCAAAGCCGAGCGTTTAGTGACTGATTACCCAACTGCCTTTAAGTGAACAATAACCAAATTATTTTTTTCTTACCATACCCCAAATGCAATAATTACACCAGACCCACACACGCATTTGATCGACAAGACGCAACATCGATACTATAAACCTAACCTAACCTAGCGTAATTAAACTATGTTACCCAAACTTAACTAAATCTAACCCGCAAAAACTTGTCGATTTTATATTACGTCGATCAAATGCCGTTTGACCGTAAAAAATATTCACCTACTTTGCTCTTCTTTTTTTTTTTTTAGCTGGCAAAAATTTAGTTTTTAGAAAAGTCATTAAAAAATTGAAAAATATAAAAAATTAATTAAAATTTCGTCACAGATTATTAATTAAAAATTAATTAAATGAAGTTTATCATTCACTTTTTAGTTACGGAAAATCAGCTCCATGGAAACCAATAGTTTTTAAATCTTACTAAAGAATAAACGTGATGAAACTAAACTGAAGTGCAAATAATGACTTCAGTTTCATATTTAATGTGAATAATTTTATACATAATTGAATTATGATTACAACCTCTACCTATGAAATATTGTGGTGTGTATGTATATATATATTATATATATATATATATATATATATATCTATATATATATATATATATATATATATGCACTAAAATCACAAAATAACACGTGATCTTATTAATAAGCAAACAACCACAGGGAAAAGGAAACACAAAGTCCGAGCGCTTTCGTGATATATTCACATTATCAAGGAGGAACAGAAAATAGAGAGAGATTACAAGTAAATGAGTTAATAACAAGCAAAAAATTCACAATCGCAACTCAAATTAAAGCCCTTAAAGCCTCTAAAGATTTTTTCAATTGATAACATAATCTGTAGGCTGCTAAATTACTAAATATAAAAGAAGTATATAGATGAAATTAGAAAAAAAAAAAAAACAGAGAACAAAAATTATTATAATGGTTATTAACACTAATATTTAATTAAAGCAGGCAATTAATTGGCAAGAATTTAATGAAAAACAAATAGATAACGTAGATAACAAATAGATAACATAATCTGTAGGCTGCTAAATTACTAAATATAAAAGGACTATATAGATGAAATTAGACAAAACACCAGTACAGAAAGCAAAAATTATTATAATGGTTATTAACACTAATATTTAATTAAAGCAGGAAATTAAGTGGCCAGAAATTAATGAAAACCAGGGCAAACCATTAAGGGGCAAGAATGCAGTCAATAAAACAGTAGGCCCTTCGCCAGCTTTCTGACAATGCACGAATCTAATTTATACAACCCAGGACTAATGTTAAGGACCAAATCCGCATTATTCTTGATCACACTTGATTCCAGTATATTTCTGCTAACAATAGATTTACTAAACCTTAATTTGGAAGCATTTTCCAATCAATGGGATGATTAGTATCTCTTACGTGGAATGAAATGGCGTTAGATTCCTGGCCACTTCTTCTTACTGTATTGATGCTGTTTAATACGTAACTCAAGGGTCTTACCAGTTTGGCCAATGTAAAATTTATTACATATTGTGCAAGGGATTTTATACACAACCATGTTCACTTAACGGGGAGTTCTTAATCAATGAATTCTTAATTACATCTAAATTTTTGAACGCAATATTTACGTTAAAGTCCTCAGCAGATTCGGCAGATCAAAGAAATTTTCTCTGAATGGTAACACTAAAACATTTTGTGTTATAAGGAATCTTATCCTTTACTTCGTAAAGGTTTTCTTTGCCATTTTTAAGGACTTATCTATGCAGTTCTTTGGGTATTTTAAATCAAAAGCAATTTTATATTTTTACTAATTTCGTCGTCAATGAACTCTGGGCTACAAATTCGTAGACCTCTTAGGAACAAAGTAGAAAGAACGGATCGTTTACATTAATGTGGTGATCAGAATAATAATGTATATAGGAACAATTATTAGTGGGTTTTCTGTAAATATTGTACTTAAAACTTTTTTCCAGACCTATATATTAAAACATCTAAAAAAGGGATCGAAGAATCTTTTTCTATTTCGACTGTAAAATTGATAGAGGTAGTTAAATTATTAAGTTTGGGTAAGAATTCATTGAGATTTAAAGTCACTGGCCAAAGACAAAGAACATCATCTACATATCTAAACCATGGAACATAATTTGGCAGAATCTTCCTTAATAACGTACTTTCAAAAAACTCCATATATAAGTTACTCAAAATGGGGGGGAGAGGGTTTCCCTCGCATACCAAATTTCTGCCTAAAATATTCATTATTGAACACAAATTTTGAGTCTACTATGCACAGCTTAATTAATTCTATAATTGTAGCCACAGGTAATGGCAAATTATGCTTAACCAATTCTTCCGAAAGAAACACTAATAGATCCTCCACCGGGACTCTTGTAGATAAAGCGGTAACATCAAAGCTTACCAATCTAAAATTGTAATTGACACTGATACTATTTAATTTTTCCACCAGGTCAACATTATTATTTGTGTGTGATTGTGAAATTGTGCCAAGGAGAGGATTAGAATGGAGACAAGCCATTTGGATAGCTTATATGAGATAGATCCTATAGAACTAAATAGGCCTTGCACAATTTCACAATCACACACAAATAATAATGTAGACCTGGTGGAAAAATTAAATAGTATCAGTGTCAATTACAATTTTAGATTGTAAGCTTTGATGTTACCGCTTTATCTACAAGAGTCCCGGTGGAGGATCTATTAGTGTTTCTTCGGAAGAATTGGTTAAGCATAATTTGCCATTACCTGTGGCTACAATTATAGAATTAATTAAGCTGTGCATAGTAGACTCAAAATTTGTGTTCAATAATAATATTTTAGGCAGAAATTTGGTATGGCGATGGGAACCCTCTCCCCCCCATTTGAGTAACTTATATATGGAGTTTTTTGAAAGTACGTTATTAAGGAAGATTCTGCCAAATTATGTTCCATGGTTTAGATATGTATATGATGTTCTTGTCTTTGGCCAGTGACTTTAAATCTCAATGAATTCTTACCCAAACTTAATAATTTAACTACCTCTATCAATTTTACAGTCGAAATAGAAAAAGATTCTTCGATCCCTTTTTTAGATGTTTTTAATATATAGGTCTGGAAAAAGTTTAAGTACAATATTTACAGAAAACCCACTAATAATTGTTCCTATATACATTATTATTCTGATCACCACATTAATGTAAAACGATCCGTTCTTTCTACTTTGTTCCTAAGAGGTCTACGAATTTGTAGCCCAGAGTTCATTGACGACGAAATTAGTAAAATATACAAAATTGCTTTTGATTTAAAATACCCAAAGAACTGCATAGATAAGTCCTTAAAAATGGCAAAGAAAACCTTCTACGAAGTAAAGGATAAGATTCCTTATAACACAAAAAATGTTTTAGTGTTACCATTCAGAGAAAATTTCTTTGATCTGCCGAATCTGCTGAGGACTTTTAACGTAAATATTGCGTTCAAAAATTTAGATGTAATTAAGAATTCATTGATTAAGAATCCCCGTTAAGTGAACATGGTTGTGTATATAAAATCCCTTGCACAATATGTAATAAATTTTACATTGGCCAAACTGGTAAGACCCTTGAGTTACGTATTAAACAGCATCAATACAGTATAAGAAGTGGCCAGGAATCTAACGCCATTTTCATTCACGTAAGAGATACTAATCATCCCATTGATTGGAAAAATGCTTCCAAATTAAGGTTTAGTAAATCTATTGTTAGCAGAAATATACTGGAATCAAGTGTGATCAAGAATAATGCGGATTTGATCCTTAATATTAGTCCTGGGTTGTATAAATTAGATTCGTGCATTGTCAGAAAGCTGGCGAAGGGCCTACTGTTTTCTTGACTGCATTCTTGCCCCTTAATGGTTTGCCCTGGTTTTCATTAATTTCTGGCCACTTAATTTCCTGCTTTAATTAAATATTAGTGTTAATAACCATTATAATATTTTTTGTTTTCTGTACTGGTGTTTTTTCTAATTTCATCTATATAGTCCTCTTATATTTAGTAATTTAGCAGCTTACAGATTATGTTATCTATTTGTTACCTACGTTATCTATTTGTTTTTCATTAAATTCTTGCCAATTAATTACCTGCTTTAATTAAATATTAGTGTTAATAACCATTATAATAATTTTTGTCTAATTTCATCTATATAGTCCTTTTATATTTAGTAATTTAGCAGCCTACAGATTATGTTATCTATTTGTTATCTACGTTATCTATTTGTTTTTCATTAAATTCTTGCCAATTAATTGCCTGCTTTAATTAAATATTAGTGTTAATAACCATTATAATAATTTTTGTTCTCTGTATTGTTTTTTTTGCCTAATTTCATCTATATACTTCTTTTATATTTAGTAATTTAGCAGCCTACAGATTATGTTATCAATTGAAAAAATCTTTAGAGGGCTTTAAGGCCTTTAATTTGAGGTGCCGATTGTGAATTTTTTGCTTGTCTATTTAACTCATTTACTTTGTAATCTCTGTCTATTTTCTGTTCCTCCTTGATAATGTGAATATATCACGAAAGCGCTCGGACTTTGTGTTTCCTTTTCCCTGTGGTTGTTTGCTTATATATATATATTTTTTTTTTAAACTTTCAAATGTTCCGTACGATGATTCCTCATTTCACGAAGGTCAAGCTTGTTGTCCATCCTCTCGGTGTGTGTGTGTGTGTGTTCTTTTTCCGCGCCTCATTTACCTTGTGAGCAGTCCAGCATGATCTCTAACACACACACACACACACGCACGCACGCACGCACACACACACACACACACACACACACACACACCTCTCCCTACTCCTTACCAGTGTTGGGCACTAAAGCGTTAATCCGATAACAGTTAATTAACGAAGTTAACTTTTTTAACGGACTATTAACGGAAGTTAATTTCCATTTATCGTTATCGGACCAGTTAACTTCCGATAACTCGATATTTAGTCTGTTAAAGTCCGTTAACACGTTAACTGCGAGGAGTCATTCACGGAAGATCACCGCTCCGCGAATGAATTCAAACCGCCATAACTTCAGTTCCCGCCATAATAATTCTCTGGTAAATTAAAATTTAGTTAATGGTTAGTGGTTACAAGGGTTTCAAAACATGTAATCAGTACATTTTTTATTAAAAATAAAAAAAAGTTATTAAGCAAAAAAGTTGCAAAACTTGATAAAAATACAGTTAAGTACCTATTTATTGTTGGATTTTGCATAAATAAACATTTTCTATGGGTTTTAAAGCTTTTTTCCTTGATTTTTTTAAATGTTAGTAAAGAAATAGTTATCGTTAACGGATTATCGTTAACTTCCGTTAACTTTGTAGTAAAATTATCGGATTATCGTTATCGGAGTTAAAAATTGGGGTTAACGGATTATCGTTATCGAAGTTAACTTTTTGGTTAACGGTGCCCACCACTGCTCCTTACTACATATACATCCATCTTACACACTACACAAACTTCTAAATTTAAAAAAAAAATGGCATAATCTTTAAGAACCTCGGAGTCCCCTTGGGAGGGGATCATAAATGTTCCCACTTCAGGCTCCCCCGCTGCCGGTACTGGGAACGCAAACCCGGGCAGTGGGGTTGGTCGAGATATCCTGGACCTCTACCTGATTCACTTTCCATAAACTCCTGCAACATTCGTGGATTTTCCTCAAACTTTCAATCTGTTGAACACCACCTCTCCTCCTCTAAACCTCACCTTCTCTTGCTCACCGAAACTCAGATATCTGGAACGACTGACAGCAACCCCTTTTCTGTACCCTCGTACTTTATCTGTATTCAATTTCATTCCAAAGGTGGATGGTGCATATATGTACGCAACAACGGAACATGCTGTCGTATCCCCGAACTTGGATCCTCCAACTTCTACATCCTCTGGCTACGGCTTATATGGCAATCTCAAACTAAATACATCTGCGCTGTCTACCTTTCTCCTAATTCTACTGACTATCCAAAATTCTTTGACTACCTCACTTCCAAAGTGGAATACATTCTATTCCACTCTCCTTTTGCTGAAATCTCCACTTTAGGATATTTCGATATTCACCAACCACCACCTTTTGCTTTCCTCACACTTCACTAACATTCCTGGTGAACTAGCTTACAGCTTACTTATCCTGAATGACGAAGCAGATTGTAGAACACCTTACTCCTATCCCCGATCGCCTTGGAGATATGAATATATTAACTTCAGTTCGGGAGTTGCGAATGGGCCGCAATTGGGTACTGCAAAAAGTTAATGATCAAAACATAAAAGTAAGAGCACCATGAAATGGCTTCAACAAAAGAATTTCAAACTTCTCAAGTGGCGCAGTCAAAGTCCAAATCTCAATTTAATCGAGAATTTATGGTTTAATTTGGAAAAGGTGTCCGCAAGTGAACCCCCTTCGAATCTGAATGAATTGCAACAATTTCCTTTAAAAGAATGGGCTAAAATTTCTACTGAGAGATGTCGAAACCTTGTAGAAAAATACCCAAAATGAATCCTTGAAGTCATTTAAACAAAAGGTGAACACACAAAGTATTATTAAAAAATTTTGCTAGTAACTGTACGAAAACTTTTGCATTTTTACTTTTTTTTATTTCCCTCAAATTCTTTGATGTTTTACATTATATGTTGGAGTTAAACTAATTTCTTTATTTGTTAATCTTTTCCAAACGAACAGTAAACTTTTCATAATTATCCCAAGGACGAATATAACTGAAACAGCTCTATGTACGAATACTTATGAGCATCACTGTACATCAATGTTTTTGCTTTTACTTTATGCAACTAATTAAAAAAATTTTTTTTAAAGTTTCCTACTAACTTGCAAATCCTCGAGGGGTCTCCGTCGAAATGAACATGTATTATTTGGAGGTTTTGACTCTTTTGATTCCCAATCAAACTTCCCGCCTCCACCAATGTGGTCCTATTTTTTTAGAATTCTCAATGCTCTGAATCCAGATTCGTTCAGCGCCTCGTACACCATTTACTCCCAAAGAAACATTGAGCCATCTGGAGTATAACAAAATCCTCAATTTGCCTTCCATTCCTACAAATTAGGGATGTACAGAATCCCGTTATTTGGCGTAAAACTATTCGGCCGAATACCAAATACCGAATATTCGGTGCAAAACTATTCGACCGAAAACCGAATATTAGTTTTATTTGGGTTATTAGGCATCAATGTAAAAAATTGGAGCCTTTATCAGTTTGACAGCACATAGAATTAAGAGTAAATGTGAGCAAAACAATATGGTTTAGCCACCAAAGATCTACCACGTTCCAATACTCATGAAAACATTGCAACTGCATTGACTTCTATATTGCGAGAATGGTCAATAGAGAGCATGCAGTTGTGCATGACAATGGCCGTAATATTACTAAAGCTGTTCGCTTTCTCAAAATGACTTCTGTTGCTTCAATAAATCATACTTTAGCACTTGCAGTTAATGAAGCCCTTCTTTGCCAGAAGTCTGTTTCAGATATATGTGCAATTGCGCGCCGAATTTGTTCGCATTGTAATCATTCATCTCTATCCTGTGACAGACTTAAGGAAATCCAGAAGCAACATAATTTACCCGAAAACAAACTTATAAAGAGACGTTATCACCCGATGGAACTCTATATATGCAACACCGACTTCAACAAAACACTGCAGTTATGTTATAATGTTTCTGACCAACAAAGACCCTAGGACAATTTTACGTGGGTTCCGAACCACAAAAACCTTAATTTTACTACCTTAAACTATACCCAATCTATCAACATATGCGTCTAATCGATTTTTAAACATGTTTATAGACGTGTTACTAATTACTTCTACCGGCAAACTATTCCAGCTATTTACTATTCTACGCGTAAAAAAGTTTTTGGCAACTGCTGTCTCGAACCTTCTACTTGTCAACTTACACCCGTTATTTCTAGTCCTACTATATTGTGATATTTCGAAAAAGCTCTCTCTATTTACATTATCGAACCGTGTCATAATTTTAAAAACCTGGATTAGATCACCCCTTAAGCCTCCTAGTCTCGAGTGTAGTCAATTTTAACTCCTTAAGCCTATCCTCGTGCGATTTCGACCTAAGCGACAGAATCATCTTAGTTGCTCGTCTTTGAACTCTTTCGATTTTATCTATATCTTTGCGCATATGCGGATTCCAAAATTGGATCGGTACTCCAAATGGGGTCTAACTAATGATTTATAAAGAGGAACAATAATATCGCTCGATTTGTACTCAAAATTCCTAGCTATAAAACCTACCACCTTATTCGCCTTTTTGACCGCTGCTGTACTTTGTTTCGCCACTTTTAAATCACCAGTGACGACAACTCCTAAATCTTTTTCCTGTTCTACGCTTGCCAACTCTTTCCCTGACATACTATACGACTCGAACTATGATATACCACCCCTCAACCATTAACGAATGACTTTTCCTCTGATTCTTCTTGTCTTTCCATGGTGTCTATCGGGGTAACATGTGTCGTGGTATTTTTGTGTAACATAAGTGATGATGCTGGTATTCATACCATGCAAAACGATTTAGTGGAAAATTTACAGAATCACTTCAAGCAGTGGAAGACAGATATTACTTGGCATGATTGCTCAGGTTTTAGATCCTCGTTTCAAATTTGCTTGCATTACAGTGCCTGAGTTTGTAAAAAATTAGATAATCACTGTCTCCAATCTCCATCACCTAATGCTAGTCCTACATGTAATATAATTCATGGATATGAAGCAACTGCTTTTGTTTCACGAGAAGATCAAGAACCTTCGAAAAAGAAGCCGAAGGTTGACTTATAGAGCTACTTCAATGAGGTTGTTAGGTTTTCACAAACAGATGTGCCTCCACCTATCAAAAGTAGCCAGCAAGGTTGCCAAAAAGAATTAGACATTTATTCAAAGGAGTCATGAGTTAGTCGTGACACGAACCCTCTTGAGTGGTGGCACCATAATGGCGAAAGATCCCCGAAACTATTAGTATTTGCTCGCAAATATCTCGCCACGCCACCCACAGGCGTACGAAGTGAACGGGCTGTTCCCTTCTACGAAAAATGTAATTTTGACGAACGTAATCATTTAGCTCCTGATGCTGCTGAACGACTACTTTTTCTACACGATAATCTACTTACCTTACATTTCATTACGTTTTTGCGGTAATTATTATTACTGCCTGTTCATTTTTTGTAAGGTTATTACTTATTAGTATCACTATCCCAAGTTGGATTTGTTTGTAAATATTCTTTGAAATAAAAAAAATACATTTTGAATTTCATTTCCTAAATCCCGTTATTTACCCTAATTACCAAATATTCGATATTCGGTTAAAAACCTAAAAACTATTCAATTTAATACCAAATATCCTAATTTTTTACCGAATACCGAATATTTGGTACATCCCTTCGACAAATGTAATAATTATAATTAACCATGTTTGTGCCTTTAAAATCCTTATCTAATCCGCTCTTTAAAATATTCGCGACACGATCGCAACGAAAAGGCTATTCTAGTTTTAGATAACTTTATACGAAAAAAAGTCTTCCTTCCGTTCATTTCAAACCTCTTATTCCTAATTTTGAAGCCATTATATCTCCTAATTATTGTATAATCAACATAAAAAAGAGAGTTTACAATGTACATTATCAAATTCATTTAAAATATTCAAGACCCGAATTGGCTTCTTCCCCCTAAAAGCATAATTTCAAATCTGTATTCGTACAAAATGGCGGAATGAGCTTCGTTTCTCTAAGTTGAATTCTCTCCAAAATATCGATATTTTTAGGAATGTATACGGTAGCCAGAAATATTCAACATACCCTAAAATTTAGGGGTTTTCAACCAGGGATACATATTAGATTTTTCAGGGGTACACAGCAAGCTAAAATAATGTTTTTCTCATTTTCTTTTCTTTTTTGTAAAAGCATTATTTATATATATACCTATATATATATATATATATATATATATATATATATTAGTGACTATCTGAACTTAGTATGTATATGCATTTTGTATGAAGATGCACGAAAACACATTGACTTTTCAAAGGAGTACGTTGTGGAGGTAAGGTTGAAAACCCCCTGCACTAAATTATGTCTGAGGAGCAAATTGCATAAAGAGAATGCAATATTCCTACATTTACTGTACATTAAAATTACATCAAATGAAACCCATTATTTCATTAACCTTCTTACTTGATAAGAAATTCTATATAATGTTCAATAGTTCGTAAGTCTTCAGTAATATATGTATGTACTATAGAGATAGATAGATAGATAGATAGATAGATAGGTAGATAGGTAGATAGGTAGATAGGTAGAGGGAGGCTTTTTCAATCAGAGAAATTCACCCCCAAGAACGAACAAATCCTTACAAGTAAATTGCAGTTCTGGCAAATGCTTTATGAGAGGAAATAAAAACAGGAGTATGCACCCCATTTGTAAAAAAAAAATTACCTTCGGGAACAAAAGAGGAACGAGAGAGAGAGAGAGAGAGAGAGAGAGAGAGAGAGAGAGAGAGAGAGAGATGCAAGGACAAAAGGAAGCCTCAAACACCTTTTGATCCACCCTGGAAGGTTCCTGTTATTAAACTGGTTCATTTTTAACCTATTCTAGCAATAGTAGAAAAATGAATAGAAAAACACAAGGCTCTCTCCCCATCAGAGGCAGGTACGGAAAGAGGTTGAAAAAAATATGAACCTGGAAAAGTAGCCAAGGAAATTTTACAGGAAAGACGAGAATACTGTATAAAAACTAGTTCTACAATTACGCTGTGCTCACACACAGATCGTACACTAGATAGCACCGCTGTATAAACTAACCAACAAGAGAGAGAGAGAGAGAGAGAGAGAGAGAGAGAGAGAGAGAGAGAGAGAGAGAGAGAGAGAGAGAGAGAGAGAATAACAGTTAATGGACGCAATATGATGTTCAATCAACGAGAGTTCATTACGACACTGATGTTCAAATAATAAACTTAGTCAAAAGACTTGATTGCAGCTCGTTTTAACTTCCAATTAATTATTTTACTGTACAGTAATTGCAATGAAAAGAAGAATAATTAGCGTCGGTTAAGAAATCGTTCAATCAAAACGTTATTCATATTTTTTATTATTAGACACAGATAAAATATATTATCGTTATATTACGTTCTTCTTCTTTTGTATTTGCGATTTCCCGTTCAAATTGTAACTGGGCGAATAAATTCATCCGAAAGGAATTATTCAAAGTATATTGCTACGAGACGCCATAGATTAACAATGTAAAATTTGATTGTTTGATCAACTAATTTTCAAAGTACTTGAACTTTTTTTTTCTATTGACGTTGCGAATGTACCATGTCCTATTATCATCAAATTTAATCACCTACGACGATGCAGTATTTCCGAATTGAACATTAAAAATGTTATTCTGTTCAATAATCCACTGTTTTAGTTAGATCTTATTACACTAATTCTCCTTCAGTCAAAATTACAGATACGAGATTTACTGTCTAATGGAAGGAGATCCTGCAAATGTGGGAAAATTAAAAGATGGCATCAGTAACAAGGTTTGAGTATGGCGTTAAGTTGTGCCAAAGAGATTCATGCGTGTGTTCACATACTGTCTCTTCTTATCTCATCTTTTCTCGTGTAAAGAATATTTGTTGCATAATGGAAAAAGCGATTTATATAGTTTCTTGCACGATGTTTGCATGTAATAAATTGTCGACTTGACGTGTGCGGTCATCTGCAAGTGATATACTGTGTGTGTGTGTGTGTGTGTGGTGTGTGTGTGTGTGTGTGTGTGTGTGTGTGTATTATATATATATATATATATATATATATATATACAGGGTGTCCCAGAATTAACTATCTATTTCAATGAAATCGGACAAATTTTTTAAAAACACACTTTTATTTATGTTTAATATGTGTTAAAAATGTATAAATTTCTAAATTTTTTTCATAATTTTATTTTCATAATTTTGTCATTATCTGGTCCAATGAAAGACCGTCTGAAGTCATAGAATGGCAAAGAGACTCTCCAAAAGTTAACGTGTGGCTTGGAATGACCAAATCCAAAATTTATGGCCCATTCTTCTTTGCGGAAGCAACTTTAACAGGTACCGTCTACCTTGATATGCTTCAGCAGTTTCTCGAACCACAGCTTCTTGATGATGGCATTCTTGATAATGTTGTGTTTCAACAAGATGGAGCACCATGTCATTATGCTCTAATTGTTCGAGAATACCTCAACAGACGCCTTCCGAATCGGTGGATTGGACGTGGAGGACCTCGACCTTGGCCTCCGCGTTCTCCGGATTTGACACCCCTGGATTTCTTTGCATGGGGTTTCATAACAACAAAGGTTTATCGCCAAAAGATCAATAGTTTAGCTGAACTTAAAGAACGCATCCAGTTGGCAGTGCGGGAGATAACACCTGAAATGCTTCAAAATGTGTTTCGCAGCGCTAAGGATAGATTTGAAATTTGCAGATACAGACGGTGCACATGTTGAAACTTCTCAATAAAGTTTTGACCTATGATTTATAAATCTATTTGTTTTTGTATCATAATTTAGTAATAAACACAAAATTATGTCAGTTTTTATTAAATTTGTCCGATTTCATTGAAATATAGTTAATTCTGGGACACCCTGTATATAATGGAAATAAGAGCGTCCCATGTGTCACTTAAGCTCGAGCATTGACAGGGTGAGTAGCCAGCCCAACTCAACACAGGAGCTTGCAGCTGGAAACAAACCCAGAGACTCACTGGCCAGAGTCTGCCACAGAGATCATTTAACTATAACCAAAGCATCAAAAACATCAGCAATACTGATAAAAATACGCCAAAACTGCGCCAAATATTGAATAAAAGGAAATATCATCGACTGGTTCAAGTCATATCCATCAATTCCCCATCAGTTCATCAGTACTGCGGCACCCCAATTTCTGGGGAGTCAATTATTCGGTCAATAAAACTATAAAAAAGAACGGAACCATGAAACTCTTAAGCTTCACAAATCTTGATACAATGGGTTCGGATGTGAAGCTTAAGATTTTCATTGCTGCGTTCTTTTCTATAGTTTTATTGACCAAATAATGGTAAAAAAAACTAGTCATAAAAATCTTCAGCTTCACAAATTTTGACAGTGTGAAGCTCAAGATTTTCATGGCTGCGTCCTTTTCTATAGTTTTATTGCGATGTTGGGACCTTCGGACCCAGTAATTGGGGGGGAGGACAGGCTGGTCACATATATTTTCGTTCATTACTCATCATCCCCATCCACCATACGAAGGTTAGTCGAAATCGGTTCAGAAACGTAAGAGTTTTTTCTGCGGACAGACGGACAGGCGGACGGACATTCGGTGAATTATAGTAAGATTAGCATACCCGCCCATCTTACAGACGGGTTTTTTAGGTAAATATGTCGATGCGTAGAATTATAATCCGTTACATAGCATACCCGCCAGACCGTGGTGTTGGGGTCTTTGAAAACTGTCGCAACAAATTTTTTTCTTTAGTATTATTATTACGAGCGGTAATGTGAAAATCAAGATTTTCATGGCTGCCTTCTTTTCAAGTGTTATTGCGGTGCTGGGGCATTCGGGCCCAATCATTTGTTGTGGGGGGGGGGGGTCTGACCACTCATATATTTTCGTTCATTACTCATCACCCCAATCCACCATACAAAGTTTGGTCGAAATCGGTTCAGAAACGTAAGTTTTTTTTCTGCGGACAGACGGACAGGCGGACAGACATTCGGTGAATTATAGTAAGATTAGCATACCCGCCCATCTTACAGACGGGTTTTTTAGGTAAATATGTCGATGCGTAGAATTATAATCCGTTACATAGCATACCCGCCAGACCGTGGTGTTGGGGTCTTTGAAAACTGTCGCAACAAATTTCTTTCTTTAGTATTATTATTACGAGCGGTAATGTGAAAATCAAGATTTTCATGGCTGCCTTCTTTTCAAGTGTTATTGCGGTGCTGGGGCATTCGGGCCCAATTATTTGTTGTGGGAGGGGGTCTGACCACTCATATATTTTCGTTCATTACTCATCACCCAAATCCACCATACAAAGTTTGGTCGAAATCGGTTCAGAAACGTAAAAGTTTTTTCTGCGGACAGACAGACAGACAGACAGACAGACAGACAGACAGACAGACAGACACATTTTCGATGTATTATAGTAGTAATTATTATTATTATTATTTGTTATCACTGTTACTATTACTTGTCACTTTCACGTCTCACTTCTCTTATAAAATAAATACATTAAATCCCATTAATTTTGCCTAAAAAGCTTCCATGCTTCCGACGACATATTCGGATTAGAGTACTGTGAATATATTAATGCCATATCAAATATCTAAATTGTACAGAAAAAAATATTAAAAAATATTGTGAAACTGTCACTTGTATTCTTTTCTGAATAAAGATTTTTGTATTTGTATCTGTATTTATAAAACCAAAAACTTAATTTTAATTACATAACTAAACCTACCATCGGCTACAAAAGTCAGGATACACTGGTTTGTAAAGTAGGCCTGGCGCAGTGTGTCCCAATTTTTGCAATCGACTCTACATTACAAATTAAAATTAAAAACAATAATAAAAAATGTTAAGGTTTGGTGTGAACTTTGTAGTTCTGAACATAAGGTGTGAACAACAACAAAATGTATATATTTCCTTAAACACGAAATAAATCCTTATAAAAAAAACTTTTTCAAAGGAATTCAGTTTATGTGGAAAATATTTTTGCCAATTTTTTTGGCCAATGAAGTTGTAATATCACCTTTAAAACGTTACAACCTTTTACTTTACGGCCAGTTTAAAGTATAATAAAATTTAAGCTTTATCGTTTATAATAAATTTTATCATATAAAAAAAAAGGTTTTTTTTATTCGCTGAAGAAAAACAAACACAATCCTTTAATTTTATTTAATTATAGTTAATTATCTGTGTTTAGTAAAATTTTTTAAAAAGTTGTTAAAAATAGGATGCATCATTATTTAGTATCGTACAACAACGTATCAATACCTTTTCCGTCAAAATAAAACAATAGAAATAGCTATTTTAAGCTTCGTGGAAAGTGCTAATGTCGTGGAAGAGAACAAAGAAATAATGATCTCCACCTTCATGGATTTGAAGTAAGGCTTTTGATGTGATAGCCCATAATATTGTACTTAAACTATATTCTTATGGCTTCAGAGGAGCTATAAGTAATTGGTTTAAGAGTCATTTCTCCAGTAGATATCAATTTGTATAAGTAAATAATATCTGTTCAACTAAAGTGACTGTAAAACATGGGGGTGCCTCAGGGCTCAAGCCTAGATCCCCTGCTATTTTTATTGTATATAAATGACTTCTTGCATTCTTTCGATATTCTTAATTTTTATAATGTTTGTAGACGATACAACCGTGTCCCTTCCTTATAAGATGCTACTGTAGCAAAGGTTATATTTAAAACAGAATGTACTAGAGTTGTGAATTGGCCGACCTCACATAAGATCTTCCTAAATTCAAGTAAAACAAATGTTATTAATTTTAATAACAAAAACTGTATTAGGGTGGATCGATTTTACATTTTTTTCGATTTCCATATTCTAATAGAGACAAAAACTTGCGCATGCATGAGAAAATAGCCTCTGCAGAATCTTAGCTTAATAGGTAATCATCTTCTGCCCCCGGCAGAGCGATGAAAATCATATTTTAGTAGTCAAAAACGTATTTTTCTTATAATTTTTAAAATATTTCAATATGCATCAAAATTATTCCTAATAACTATAAAGCCGATGAAAAAGACCTCATATGATTGTTTTTCCAAGCGCGTTGTCCTACGTTAATATCTTTTGCCCCCGGCAGCAGCAGCAGACTAACAATATTAGCACGGACGACATTGTGGCTATCGGCTGTGATGGTACCGCAGTGAACACGGGTCGAAAGGGTGGAGCCATTCGTATGATTGAAATGAAACTACAAAGGCCAGTTCAGTGGATCATATGCCTATTACACGGTAATGAATTATCACTGCGACACCTCATTCAAGACTTGGACGGCAAAACAACTGGGCCAATGGGCTTTACTGGACCAGTTGGAAAACAACTGAACGACTGCGAAAAACTTCCAATTACAGAATTCGATGCCATTCCATCTCCCGACATTGACATAGATGATGCCGAGTTGAGCACTGACCAAAAATATTTGTTAGGCATCTACAGAGCAGTGTCGAGCGGTAGCTGCTCTTCAGCTCTCGCGGCTCGAAATCCAGGTAAAATGGCGCATTCCAGGTGGCTGACAACAGCAAATAGATTTCTGCGGCTCTATGTTTCAACCAGTGAACCCTCCAGCACCTTCAACGAAATTGTGCGATTCATTATGACAGTTTACGCACCAATTTGGTTTAAGATAAAGAAAAACTCGTTTCACTGAGGGCGCAAAACATTTTTTCGAAATGATGCGTCTCTCTCAGACCATGCCTCAAAGATCTAAGACAATCGCCAACAAAGTCCTCCGTAGAAATTCTTTCTTTGCTCACCCAGAAAATATTTTGATCTCCATGCTACATGCCGATGAGCAACACATAAGAGAATTGGGATGGAGAAGAATATTAAAAGCACGATCAAAACAATCACCAGCGGGGGAAATTCGAGCCTTCGCCATGCCTGAGCTGCTCTACGATAGTCAAAACTATTACGAAATGATCAACTGGCAAACGGCTGAGGTGACCGAACCCCCGTTACAAAAACAATACCTGATACCCGAATAAAAGAGTTTGTTGAGACGGGAGACCAGCCTGGTGGACTGATCCCACTATTCTCTTGTCATACTCAAGCGGTCGAGAGACTCATCAAATTAGTAACCGAAGCCTCTGCCAGTGTAAGTGGAATAGAAGAGAGGGACGGATTCATCCGCTCCCGTCTTCACTCCCGAACAAAAATTCCACGATTTGATTCTAAGAAAGATTACCGTATGTAAATCGACATGCAGCCAAAGGAAGGGTGGTTGGGGCTGGATAGGGTGGAACTCGACGTACAGCCACCTCCTCGTGGTGAGTTCTGGGTTGCTAATTTTATAAAATTAGCAAGCGAGGAGCTGTATTTAGTACTTATCGTACTTATAACATCGCATTAACGTAATTATAATCCACATTTAGACTTTTCTCGGGGACAGAAGATATTACTCTAGAGTCATAAAATTTTGCGTGTGTGTTATTTCATGCCTAAGCAACGATATAAATGCTATGGGAAATATATAAATGCATTATTTAAGACAAAGAGCCGATCCGAAAATATGTATATAAATTACCTATTTTTTCAACATTTGACGTTGTTGCCGGGGGCAAAAGATATTAACGTAGGACAACGCGCTTGGAAAAACAATCATATGAGGTCTTTTTCATCGACTTTATAGTTATTAGGAATAATTTTGATGCATATTGAAATATTTTAAAAATTATAAGAAAAATACGTTTTTGACTACTAAAATATGATTTTCATCGCTCTGCCGGGGGCAGAAGATGATTACCTATTAAGCTAAGATTTTGCAGAGGCTATTTTCTCATGCATGCGCAAGTTTTTGTCTCTATTAGAATATGGAAATCGAAAAAAATGTAAAATCGATCCACCCTACAGTGTACATTTTGACAACCTAAATTTTGGAGAGATCGTTGTACAAGAATGTAATGTAACAAAATTTTTAGGTGTTATGCTAGATAAGAATTTGCAGTGGAAGGATCAAATCAATTATATCTCTGTTCGTAAAAAGATCTCTGGGAATGTTGCTATAATGTTTGACAACCTAAATTTTGGAGAGATTGTTGTACAAGAATGTAATGTAACAAAATTTTTAGGTGTTATGCTAGATAAGAATTTGCAGTGGAAGGATCAAATCAATTATATCTCTGTTCGTAAAAAGATCTATGGGAATTTTGCTATAATGTTTAAACCTTGATTTATAATTCCTAACCTGGTTTTATTAACTCTATCATACTTTTGTTCTTCCTTATATGACGTACTGCAATCACGCATAGATAAATACTGCTGATAACATATTACAGTAGATAGCATCTTTGTTGTTCAAAAAGCAAGCAATAAGGATATTACTTGATACAGATATTCTTGATCATACAAGTTCGTTCTTTCAAGAGTTAAAATCATAAAAAATCAAAGCCAATCAAATTGGTACATTTTATTTTTATTTATAAATGTGCGAATAAAATTATTATCTTGGAGTGGATAAATAAATATTTTGAAACTCATCAACAAGAGATTCACTCATACCAGACCTAGGCATAGAAATAGGCATGTTGTTCCTCACCTTAGATTGTCTTCACCTCAAATATCACTTATTTTCGTAGGTTTGAAATTTTATAATGATTTAAGCACAGATTTGTAAAATATTTCTAACGCTAAGTGCATTTAAAAGCAAGCTGAAATCAATTTTAATACAGGAATACTGAAATAGTACTAATACATTTAGGGGTTAAATACTGTGTTACTTGTCTGATTACTGCATTCACTGTAATATTACTCGTTTGATTACTGCATTCACTGTAATATTACTCGTTTGATTACTGCATTCACTGTAATATTACTCGTTTGATTACTGCATTCACTGTAATATTACTCGTTTGATTACTGCATTCACTGTAATATTACTCGTTTGATTACTGCATTCACTGTAATATTACTCGTTGATTACTGCATTCACTGTAATATTACTCGTTTGATTACTGCATTCACTGTAATATTACTCGTTTGATTACTGCATTCACTGTAATATTACTCGTTTGATTACTGCATTCACTGTAATATTACTCGTTTGATTACTGCATTCACTGTAATATTACTCGTTTGATTACTGCATTCACTGTAATATTACTCGTTTGATTACTGCATTCACTGTAATATTACTCGTTTGATTACTGCATTCACTGTAATATTACTCGTTTGATTACTGCATTCACTGTAATATTACTCGTTTCATTACTGCATTCACTGTAATATTACTCGTTTCATTACTGCATTCACTGTAATATTACTCGTTTGATTACTGCATTCACTGTAATATTACTCGTTTGATTACTGCATTCACTGTAATATTACTCGTTTGATTACTGCATTCACTGTAATATTACTCGTTTGATTACTGCATTCACTGTAATATTACTCGTTTGATTACTGCATTCACTGTAATATTACTCGTTTGATTACTGCATTCACTGTAATATTACTCGTTTGATTACTGCATTCACTGTAATATTACTCGTTTCATTACTGCATTCACTGTAATATTACTCGTTTCATTACTGCATTCACTGTAATATTACTCGTTTCATTACTGCATTCACTGTAATATTACTCGTTTGATTACTGCATTCACTGTAATATTACTCGTTTGATTACTGCATTCACTGTAATATTACTCGTTTCATTACTGCATTCACTGTAATATTACTCGTTTGATTACTGCATTCACTGTAATATTACTCGTTTGATTACTGCATTCACTGTAATATTACTCGTTTGATTACTGCATTCACTGTAATATTACTCGTTTGATTACTGCATTCACTGTAATATTACTCGTTTGATTACTGCATTCACTGTAATATTACTCGTTTGATTACTGCATTCACTGTAATATTACTCGTTTGATTACTGCATTCACTGTAATATTACTCGTTTGATTACTGCATTCACTGTAATATTACTCGTTTGATTACTGCATTCACTGTAATATTACTCGTTTGATTACTGCATTCACTGTAATATTACTCGTTTGATTACTGCATTCACTGTAATATTACTCGTTTGATTACTGCATTCACTGTAATATTACTCGTTTGATTACTGCATTCACTGTAATATTACTCGTTTGATTACTGCATTCACTGTAATATTACTCGTTTGATTACTGCATTCACTGTAATATTACTCGTTTGATTACTGCATTCACTGTAATATTACTCGTTTGATTACTGCATTCACTGTAATATTACTCGTTTGATTACTGCATTCACTGTAATATTACTCGTTTGATTACTGCATTCACTGTAATATTACTCGTTTGATTACTGCATTCACTGTAATATTACTCGTTTCATTACTGCATTCACTGTAATATTACTAGTTTCATTACTGTATTCACTGTAATATTACTCGTTTCATTACTGTATTCACTGTAATATTACTCGTTTGATTACTGCATTCACTGTAATATTACTCGTTTGATTACTGCATTCACTGTAATATTACTCGTTTGATTACTGCATTCACTGTAATATTACTCGTTTGATTACTGCATTCACTGTAATATTACTCGTTTGATTACTGCATTCACTAATATTACTCGTTTGATTACTGCATTCACTGTAATATTACTCGTTTGATTACTGCATTCACTGTAATATTACTCGTTTGATTACTGCATTCACTGTAATATTACTCGTTTCATTACTGTATTCACTGTAATATTACTCGTTTCATTACTGTATTCACTGTAATATTACTCGTTTCATTACTGCATTCACTGTAATATTACTCGTTTGATTACTGCATTCACTGTAATACTGTATTACTCGTTTGATTACTGCATTCACTGTAATATTACTCGTTTGATTACTGCATTCACTGTAATATTACTCGTTTGATTACTGCATTCACTGTAATATTACTCGTTTCATTACTGTATTCACTGTAATATTACTCGTTTCATTACTGTATTCACTGTAATATTACTCGTTTCATTACTGTATTCACTGTAATATTACTCGTTTCATTACTGTATTCACTGTAATATTACTCGTTTCATTACTGTATTCACTATTACTCGTTTCATTACTGTATTCACTATTACTCGTTTCATTACTGTATTTACTATTACTCGTTTCATTACTGTATTTACTATTACTCGTTTCATTACTGTATTTACTATTACTCGTTTCATTACTGTATTTACTATTACGTTTCATTACTGTATTTACTATTACTCGTTTCATTACTGTATTTACTATTACTCGTTTCATTACTGTATTTACTATTACTCGTTTCATTACTGTATTTACTATTACTCGTTTCATTACTGTATTTACTATTACTCGTTTCATTACTGTATTTACTATTACTCGTTTCATTACTGTATTTACTATTACTCGTTTCATTACTGTATTTACTATTACTCGTTTCATTACTGTATTTACTATTACTCGTTTCATTACTGTATTTACTATTACTCGTTTGATTACTGTATTTAATATTACTCGTTTGATTACTGTATTTAATATTACTCGTTTGATTACTGTATTTAATATTACTTGTTTGATTACTGTATTTAATATTACTTGTTTGATTACTGTATTTAATATTACTTGTTTGATTACTGTATTTACTCTTACTTGTTTGCTTACTGTGTTGACTAATTGTTGTATTTACTATTATTTCTTAGTATGGTAGGCTTCTATTATAACTATTATAATGTTACTATTATAACTATTATAATGACCAAGATTAAATTTACACTGCTAACAGAATTAATTTCTCAAGACAGTTAGTTACAAGTTCGTCTGTGTGTCCTAAAAATTACTTTACACCCAACTAACTATAAACCTTGTGTTATCTTATATGTAACCATAATCATAATTAATCATATTTATATATAATGTTTCCTAATCAACGAAGTTTATTTTACATTACAATTAATCATTGTATTTGTACTACCAAATCGTAACTACCTATATATGAAATGCTTTTATCTTATAATAATTAGTCTGAGAGTCTAATAAAACCTAAAGCTTAAGGGCCAAACTACACAGATAAAAATAAAGTTCTTTAAAAAATGACTAATATTTATTTTTAACAATAAAGATTATATTATCATTAATTTAAAATGCCTTTAAATCAACTACATAGGAAAGTAATATTTAGAATAATGGAGTATTCATACTGTAGCGAACATAATACACATTACATACTAGGAGCAGATTCCGTATCTCAGTAGAATTGAATGTAATTTACTCTAAAATTAAACTAAATGCAGATAATCCTCGTTTAGGTTTTGTAACTGTTCAGAAGGTCAGTACAGAGCATACGCGGTACATATGCACTTAAATTCACTTAAGAAATACAATTTTTCGTACCATATCCAATGAACTACGAAATTTCAGGAAATGTGAATTGCTTTGCATGGCAAAATTTGCTATTACGCACTATACACAATCATTATACATACAAAATTCATGTTGACAGGGTTATAAAAGTAATATAATCTAAGAATACTCTAACAGTAGTTATGATTGAGTTAAATTTTCAATAAACAAATTTCTGAACAACGTAAAAAGTTGGTTCCAAAGATATTTTCTTCAAGTTGTTGAAAGTTAAGATCTAAATGTCAACCTGATTTTCTTAAACTTTCTTTTTTTAGGAAAGGAACGAACGAATATTTTTCTTTTATGCAGGAAGAAGGGGCCAAGGGCGAATGTTCGCACCCCCGGACACACACACACACAGAAGAAGAAGAGTTAAACTCAAGACCCAAGGTTTTGAGATGCTCAGACACACTGCGTTTGAAAGATTGGAAGTCACAGATGGGGGAAAAATGGATTGAGGAAGGTTGTTCCAAAGTTGACTGGTTGAGTAGATGAAAGATTGAAAATACCGATTAGAAAGTTGGACAGAAAAGGAATTTGTCAAAGGGATGGGACTGCATACTCTCCTTAAAGGAGGAGGCATGCAGTGAGAGAGTTCAGAAGAGCAGTGTCCGTTATAATAACGATAGTAAAGAGAGAGTGAGACAACAATGCAGCGATGAGAGAGGGACTGAAGACAGTCAGTAAGAGTTGGGAAGTGATGGGACGAAAAGCTTTTCATTCCACCCTGTCAAATAGAGCTGTGTAGGCTCAGCCACCCTGTACTGCGTACAGGAGTGGACAAAACACCTATGCAGAAACAGCAAGTGAGTGGGCGTGAAGAAACTGCGGAGGAGGCGGTACAATACACCTAATGTCTTACAAGTTGTTTTTGAAAGAGAGCATATGTGATCTTTCCAGGAAATATCACAAGAAAAGGAAACACCAAGAATGTTAAGAGAACAGGAAGGATTGCATTGTGTATTGTTGAACATGAGGGGGATAGTCGTGTGAAAGATTGTAAGAGTAGACAGATGAAGGAACTGAGGTTTGAGGGACTGAAAGCCAAAAACTTTTCTCTCCCCCAATCAAAGATAATAGAAAGACCAGAGGTCAGAGGCGCCATAGTCGTCTCACGCGAAGCATGGAGCGACTGTTGCGAGAGACGCTTTGTGATCATTGATAAATAAAAAGAAGGGAGTGGGTGACAGGACAGAGTCCTAAAGAACACAACTATTAATAGATTTAAAAGAAGAGCAGTGACCATTTACAACCGCAGCTACAGATCGGCCAGAAAGGAAATCAGAGATGAAGGGACAGATAGAAGGACGGAAACCGAAGGAGGGCACAGTTTGGAAATTAAAGATTTATGCCAGACTCTATCAAAAGCTTTTGATATTTTTAGCGCAGTAGCAAAGGTTTCACCGAAATCCTGAAAGGAGGATGACCAAGAGTTAGAGAGATATGAAAGACGATCGCCAGTAGACCATCCCATGCGGAACCCGTACTGACGATCTGAAAGAAGATTAGCAGTAAAGAGGTGTTTAAGAATCTTCCTGTTGAGGATAGATTCAAAAACTTTAAAAAGAATAACAGAATAAACATCTTTACAAGAGATCCTAATTTCAGATATAATTAGGTGAGAGGGAGGAGGTGGAGGAACAGCACCAGAATCATTCATGGATGAGTTGGAGGTAAAGTTTGAGCGAAGGGTTTTGCTTCATTAGGAGAGGAAACGGGAACTGAGCTGTTAGAATGGAAAAGTGGAGGTAAAGAAGTAACAAAGTTGTTGGAGAGGTTCTTGGCTAGATGTCAGAAAGAGCGAGAAGATTTATAATTAGGTAGGTTTTCACATCTTTGTCTGATGAAGGAATTTTTGTAAAGTCGAAAAACAGATTTTGAACGAATTCGGGCAGAAATATATACTGAGTGAGAGTCAGGAATTGGATGGCGACGGTACCTTCTCAAAGACTCCTTCCTCTCTGCTGTGGAGAGCATTAGAACAAGTAAAATTAAACAAAGGTTTTTTTTTTGGCATTAGTAGTAGGAATAGAATATGGAATGTACGCCTCCATGCTCGACAGAATCACCTCCGTGATGCGCTCAGTGGACTCGGAGGGGCCCCGGCCACGGAAGCAGTAATCATTCCATGGAAAATCAGAGAAGTACTGCCTAAGGGCCTCTCAATCAGCGGTGCCAAAATGGCTAAGGCACATCCTCTTGGGAGAAGTTTTTGATAGTAGAATTAGGAGAAAGGTAGGCAGCGCAGATGTATTTAGTTTGGGATTATCATGTAAGCCGTAGCCAGAGGGTGTATAATTCGAAGGATTCAAGTTCGAACATACAAGAGTATGTTTGGTTGTTACGTACATATACGCAATAGGGAGAGAAGCAAGCGTGGTGTGTGAGAGCATACTGGACTTTTCACAGGGTAGAGTAGACACGGAAAAAGACCAGCTAAGAAAGACAGTAACAGGAGAAACGGGAGTTCCAGCTCTCCCTCTCTCCTGCCTAACGTTCCCCACCGCCGGAGTACTTTCCTTTCGATTGGTGTCTACAATCTCCTTATACATAATCTATATATTATAATAAGAGAGCTGTCCGTCTGTCTGTCTGTCTGTCTGTCTGTCCGTCACACTTTCAGAAATTGTGAGAAAAAAAAAATTCAGAAATTGTAAAAAAAATTCAGAAATTGTATTACGGGCGGCAATGTGAAGCTCAAGATTTTCATGACTGTTCTTTTCTGTAGTTTAGCAATGGGGGAAGGGTAGGGTGGGGGGAAGGGTGGGAGTGGGGGGAAGGGTGGGAGTGGGGGGAAGGGTTGGGGTGGGCGGAAGGGGGTGGGGGTGGGCGGAAGGGTGGGGGTGGGGCTAATGGGGAGGGGGGGTTAGCCCCAAGTTGTATGAATGGGGGTGAGGAGGTTTTGGGAGATACCAGATTCAGAAATGTCGACACAATGTGAAGCTCAAAATTTTCACGGCTGGGTTCTTTTTTTGTAGTTTAGCCTGTCTAACCGTCAGCGAAGCGACGGGAACTGTACTAGTAATAATAATAAAAAGCTTTCCAATTTTGAACACGTCCTTTTCTGCGGACTGAGCTTTCTACAGTTGGAAAGTATGCCAAATAACACTACATACCATTCTGCTTAAATCGATATGTTGGAAATAATTTTTAATGTTGGAAACAGTTCTCTTGACGATAATGAGTTCTGGTGTTCGTAATGAGTTTGGGCGTTGTAAGATAAGTTCTTATTCTGGGAATGAGTTATCATGTTGGAAATGAGTTCCCGAGTTAGAAATGAGTAAGCGTGTTGGAAATGACAGTATAACAAAGAAAGCTCATCATGGTCACACGTTCAGCATTCCATTTTTTTTAATACTTAAGAAAAAAACACATCACTTTGCAATTCATCAATTTATTCTACTAAATAATTTAATTTTAAAAATTGCTCATTTGAAATTCGTTTGAATTATCGTTTTATGACTTTCGTCGCATGCAAGCGAGGATATGTCATAGGATTAACTGATTTCGCATCCAGCGTTCTAAGGTATTAAGGAGGAATCACTGAATAAGTAACGTCATATGAACGAAAAGTGTTTAACACTCAACAGAGTAGAAGTGAATAATTGGATTATCTTTTTTGCCAGAGTTCAAATTCGATCACTTTAGATATATATTTTTTTTCTTTTTTTTAGCCGGGTCGGGAAAAGGAGGATGGAAAGGAGAGGAGTTGCCAGCCGTAATAAAAACGACAGTTTAAAATCCTCATATTTGTTCAATTTAATATCTTTTCGTTTTTTAATTTCGGTAAAAATTACATTAAAAAAATGAGGTATCACATTTTTTTTTTAACTATTAAAAAGTTCACTAATTACCCATTTTTTTTTTATATATACTCAGACTTCGACTCATTTATTCATTTATTTACTAATTTTACGATACTTATTATTTATATAACGAATTCATATATTTACGATTTAATTATCTGATTTGCAAACTGTCCTGAGCACTGGAATTTTTCTTTCTTCATTATATTCTCGCGTGTTGTTGCACATACATACAACGAATTTAGAGTCACGAGTACGTAAAACCAAGAAGCGGGAACAACCTAAGAAGATCAATCGGAATTGATTGTATTGCGCCATAATGGGAAAGAAGTTTGTACCAAAAATGTTAGAAATTGAACTTAACTTATGCCTCTAACAAAAAAAAAAAAAGTGCAGCTATACAGTGTGTGTGTGTGTGCGTGTGTGTAATATATATATTTTTTTTTTTTTTTTTTTTTTTTTTTTAGTTTGGGAAGAACCGATTCGCCTCTATTTAAAGGGCATATCTCAGCGGAAAAACAAAGAAAAAGTGAGAGGAAAGACAGAGGAAAAAGAAAGGGTGGAGGGGACAGTCGAAGTGGAAAAAGACCAAGGATGACAAGGACTGCAGGGTCGAGCCCCACCATCCTTGGGTGCTAGGGCCGGGAGGGCGCACGTGAAACCTCCAGGAACAAGCACGTACAAACGAGCACAAAGAGCACTCAAGAGCACGAGCTTAGAACCCCCTTGCGGGGTGTAATATATATATATATATATATATATATATATACGGTGCTTAAAATAATTTTTACCACCTATATGGCGCTAATATGTAATTGCTTACCACTTATAGTTCGTGTGTGTGTTTTTTTTTTGTTTATGCAAGTATTTGTGGGCTTATTTGCTTGTTTTTTTCATAATAATGTCGTTTTCTCCCGAAGGAAATGTCTCAAAGCAGTTAACGAGGCATTTCGACGATTCAGACGACTGAAGCACCCCATACACTAGGTGGTAACATTTTTTGAAGCATATATATATATATATATATATATATATATATATATATATATATATATATATGCGTGTGTGTGTGTGTGTGTGTATGTGTGTATGTGTGTGTGAAAAGGTATGTATTAAGTGCCTTTATAGCTTCAACATTCCAATTTTCCTTATGTTAATTCCACGATTTAATTTCAACATAATAAGAGCCAAAGAAGTCACAACAGAATAGAGGGGGCTTTATTCAACAACATGAAAGCCACGGGTCGCTACATCATCTAAAGGCGAAGAACGGTCACCCACGCAACTACCAAACAGAACCAACGTGTTTAACTTCATTGATTTTTTTTCCAGGAAGCTGTAAAAATCACATGGTCACGACATCACCCCATTTTAGATGTTATACAAGCTAAACTTTTGCAAAGGGATGGCACGCACATACTAATTCATTATATTAAATCATACTTTGATTTTTCAAGCGCGTCCCGGGTTCATATCCTGTTGGGAGCATTTTTATTTCATTCGTGCGCTATATTCCATTATTATATATATATATATATATATATATATATATATATATATATATATATATATTAGGGTGCGTCAAAAAACAAATTTGTCACACGCATTCGCTCGCTTGCAGTTTTGATCCACTTAGTGAGAAAACCTGGCAGTATAAACATTAGTTCAATATATCAATGTTTAGGGGTCGCGCACAGTGAATTAATAACCCTATTTATACCGGGGTGGGGCCATATGATCTGGTTTATCAGTATATATGTCATATGGCCCCACCTCGGCTGTTCTTTTCGTTAAAATACTCTCGAATACATGGGGTTAAGATTTTCTATATGAGGCTCTCTATTAATTGTTGGTTTCTTTTCTTCCACAGGTGGTTTGCTTAATGAAAATGGCGACGAAAGGTGCTAAGGAAGTGAAGAAGCTAGCTGATGAAATCTGGTTGTTGGGGAAACCCTGAAGATTTGGATGTTCAAGGAGGAGTTTGTTAGACTCTTGCGGCCGCAACGTCCTTCTTCCTCTCGTGGCCCGAACCGCATGGGACTTCTCTGGGAAAAGCTCGGAGATTTCTGCATTTTCGTCGTAAAACATTACCTACGCGTCTGGTTCACAGCCAAGACAGCTTCCGCAGCAGCACGAATGGACCTCACGCTGCTCAAGGAACTCGCGGAACATGAGGATCCCATCATCAAAGAAGCCGGCACGAAGGCGATGAGTCGGCATCTATGGTACTTGTCTGAAGTTACAGTCGGTCTCGCTCTCTTCGACGATGATGTTGCAGATGCTGACAAACTCAAGATGGTCTCTAACATGAACTCTGTGGAAGGATCCCTCGAGCCCAGCCCTCGTGTGTTAGCCGTCGCAAGAGACGTCGTTGCAAAAGATCTTCCGGACTTCTTCACCTCCACAACTAAGAGGATCTTCCACCATCTTGAAATCGATACTGCGTTCTTGTCAATGCCCCCTGCGGCCTGGATAACATCAGACGGGTACAATCTGGGGAAGGAATGGGTCGGGAAGATCCTCGTGACTAACTACACTGCTGAAAGAGGAGTGGCCCTCATCCACGAGTTCACGGCAAAGGGGCGTACCAAGCACGAGGATCAGCTCCAATACATGATCCAAGTGGCAGAGGATCATCGGCGAACGTACCCGAAGACAGCAAACAAGAAGGACCTTCTTCGCTGAAAAATACTTTCTTTCTGAAGGTTTTTAGTTCTTTTCATGCCATTTCCGAGTATTGTTTGTCAATTTCTTTCGTTTTTTGTTGGTGTTCACGTAGTACGGGGAAACCAATCCCAGAATATAATATATAAGTTTAGCTGTTTTGTTTCCAATTATTTTACAGTGTTCATTCCAGTTTAAGTTCTTGTCAAAGTAAATGCCTTGGAAATTGAAATGATTAACATGTGTTGTGGAATTACCATTAATTCTGAGGTATGGAATGTGGTTGTTATTTATAAGTTTTTGTGGAAATGTATTTTATAGTACATTTTGTTTTATCAAATTATCTGTTTTTCAATACATTCTTAAAGTGTATTAGCAAAATGTATTTTTATAAATATAAAACACGAATTATGTCTTCATATGCTGTAATGTTTTAAATATTAAGAGTGTTAAACAAGACAGTTTTCATAGAGTCACTTCCCCTGAAAATAATCAGTACGGGGAAACCAACCCCAGAATATATGTAGTATGTAGTGTACAAACTTTGTAGTGGATGCGCAACCCCTAAATAAACGGCTACTCAAATGAAAATTTGTCTGTGGTGTTTCCTCCTTCAG
>JAJOZX010003897.1:400000-453953 GCA_023014485.1 Bathynomus jamesi
CCCCCGCGGTGGTCCCATTCAATGGCCACCAAGGTCTCCAGACCTCTCTCCGTTAGACTATTATTTGTGGGGGTGGATGAAAAGTCAAGTTCACAAAAGAAAGGTGGATACACGAGACGAATTACTCGCGCGCATTTTGGATGCTGCTGCCCCCATAAAGGAACACGCGATCTTCGCACACGAGTTGCAAAGTGCATTGAGGTTGACGGTGGGGTTTTCGAAAACGTATTGTAAACTGTAACAAATTTGTCATTTCTGTATCTGACACCATTCAAAATGCCAATGTTTAAACATTAAATGTTAGAAACAGTAATTGGTTTCTCTTTCTTGATTACCATTAACAATGCTTTTGTATCTGTAAATTCAAACAGCTCTATCTCTGTAACCATTCAGAATTAGACACACGTTCATATGAACCCTGTGTGTGTATATATATATAGGGCGTCCCAAAAAAATGAATACACACTTTAAATACTTATAAAGGCAGTGTTTATTAAAATACATTTCATTTTCAAAATGTAATAGAATCTACAGACATTATTTAATTGTTTTGTCAACGCCTGTTTTCAAACTGACGTCCGTTCTGGTCCAGGCACTGCTGATAACGCGAAGCAATGGAATCGCAAACATCACGAAACATTTCGTTTGGTATTTGTGTGCATTCTCGTTCAATGGCTGCTCTCAATTCAGCGACTGTTGCAGGTTTTATAGCGTAGACTTTGTCTTTTAAGTATCCCCATAAAAAAAAGTCTAGTGGTGTGAGGTCTGGTGAACGCGGAGGGTATTCTACGAAACCCCTTCGTCCAATCCACATCCACATCGTGCCAAGTACCACTCGCAATACTCCACTCTTCGGTCCGGATCATCTTCATTAATAGCATGGACTAATCTTGGAATGTAACTTTTCCATTGACAGCGCTTCAAAATGCGTTGGACAGACGATTCTGAAATTCCTACCTCACGACTCGCTTGCCGCACAGATTTTCTTGGACTTTGGTGATACGTTTCCAGTACTTTCTTGCTTTGTGGGGCTTGTCGATGTCCGTGGTCTTCCGGAACGCTTCTTGTGGACATTCTGAACAGTTCCATCGGCTTCAAACTTATCTCTAATTCGAGTGATGGTAAGTCGCGTTGGTGGATCTGTTTGAAACTCCCTCCTAAACTGTCTTTGCACTTCAACTGCGTTTTCACACTTCCAGTAGCATTTTAGAATGAATTTCCTTTGTTCAAAGCTTAGTCTGACTGCCATTATTAATTCTAATGGGTTTAACTTGGAAAGAAAGAAACATCAATTGAGCTATCAGCTGTTAAAGTGTGTATACATTTTTTTGGGACGCCCTGTATATATATATATATATATATATATATATATATATATATATAAATTATTTAATCTTGTGAAAAAGGTTACCTGGGTAGGCAGCTGCCCAAGTACAGAAAGATTTCACCCACTTGCTGAAATAAAATAAGGGTGTATATATATGGGTATATATGAGCACATGAATATATGTTCAGGGCTATTTAAAATGATTCATCCAATTTCAACTGAGAATACTTCCGTACCTATCAACCGTGCATCAACTGGGCATACACCACATGAAAGAGAAAATCTTCGAGTTTTACAAGATCACCGCGAGAGGGCTCCAAAGTCACGCCGTGGCCTAGCCTAGCAACAAACAGTCAGTGTGAAAATGGAGTCCGCACAGCAGGCGGCGTTTTGTGTGTTGCAGTTTTCGAGCTGTAAATCGGTAGTCACAGTGCAGCGTGAGTTTCGTCGACGTTACAGAACAGATCCACCGGGTGCTCAGAGCATCCGTCGGTGGTATCGTTGCCCACATCTTTGGATGAGCTCCGAACTCGCATTGTTACTGCCGTAGAGTCAGTGACAACGGACATGCTGGAGCGAGTATGGGAGGAATTCGACTATCGTGTCGACGTTGCTCGTGTAACTAGGGGAAGTCACATAGAGCATTTATGAGGTGATAGACAAAATTTGGACAGTTTTTCTTTTGGTTGATGTATCACAAATCACTCTGTATTTGTAACATTAAAAAATATTCTCATTTGAAATCGGGTGAAACAGTTTGAATAGCCCTGTATATACATCAACATATACATTTGATTTGATTTGTGTTATTTGTTATGAAATACAGATACAAAAATAAAACTATTTTAACCCACCCACTAAAATTGTCTTAGAAGTAGCCCTGTTTCCAGTGGGTGTGGTAAATTCTGGTAGTTTAACCAAGTATTGTAAACAGAGGTAGGCCCAGGCTTGAAAAGAGGCTATTGTTGACATCCTCTAAATTCAAGTCCAACCCTAGTATAAAATAGGCTTAAATCGTAATTTCGACGTAGGGTGATAATCCTAAACCAGCTAAGCTTAACGTTAAGCTGGTTTTCGCTACCAAATTCTTGATCATATCACCAGAGTAAAGTCCTCATTATTATTTCTCAGGTACACGGGTGCAACAACAAGGTGATTGGGAGATAACCCTTCACCCAACACACAAACACACACACACACTATATATATATATATATATATATATATATATATATATATAATCGAAAAACTGGTACCTAACCTCATACAAAACTATTTAACATCAAACAATAGTGAAAAATAGGAAAGGTAGAATGTGTAGTGCTCCTAAACTGAAGGCCCGACAATGGACTCCCTCAACACTGAAGGAAAATAGCTCAGTCGTCAGGGGACCAAGCCTTTTAAAAACAAAAGAAGACTAGATGCCTGGCTCAGTACAGTACCAAATGAGCCAGGTGTGCCTGGCTGTGTATGATTGAAATCGCAAGAAAGCAACTCGCTCCTCCATCAGGCCAGTCCTAGAGGTGGGGCCACCAGCTTGACCTTCGTATGAAGAGAGGACAACGCACGGGACTTTTATCAGGTTTACCGGGTATATATGCCTAAGTCCCCAAGTAGTGCACATAGTAAGCCACGTTTTCTACCAATTAGTTGGTTTGGTTGGTTTTTGCTTCAGCACGAATTGTTCATTCTGACGAAGGTCAAGCTCGTAACTCCACCTTAGATCTACAGTTTAAACGTGGAATCCGAACCACGCTCCACCACGGGCGGTTAGAAATTAAGTCCTCGCCCGGACTCGATCTCACGACCTCCCGATCAGCAGCCCAGCGTCTTAACCACTAGCCTGCCCAAGGTACCCATTTATCTACCAACCAATTTTTTATTATTGTGTGGAATGATGAACATCTGTGGTTTTGCTGCGCACCACCTGCCGTCACTGGTTTTCCACCCCGGGGCCGATGGATTCGTAGTCAGCGATGCTAACCACTACACCACCGAGGCGAACTTTGCAAATAAGTCAGTTTTATTGTGTAGGTTAAGTTAGCTCAGGTTAACCTAAACTAACCTAACATAACGTAACCTAAAACAAGTCAGAGGGTATGTAAAGTCCAACAAAGCACAAGAGACTACAAATTTTTTTAAAAATCTAACGCGGGTGAAATTCGAAAAAATAACCATTATATTGGTAAAAAAAAAAAATCATCTCCTCCAAATTTTCTTACATATTACTTCCTTGGTTTATATTTTTATTTTCAAATATTTGTGGAAACAGTTTTTCACAGGAAATAATTTTTTGTTAAAATTTAAAGATATTATTCTGTTTGTATAAATTAAAGTATTAACCTCTTAAATTTTTATTATTGTATAACTTATCTCATGCCCACAGTAGGTGTGTGGCAGCCTCTCTTAATAAGCCTAACGACATCAAAGGTGCCAAATCTATAATCTTAAACGGAGACCCCTTAAATTCTAAGTTTTCTTTTCGGCTAATATAACTCACATAAAGTTAAGTATAAAACCAAAATTCTATAAATTCTTTTGCTAATATCATTATTAGACTGGGACTTTGCAACTTTAATAATAATCTTTTGTAAACGTGGCACCACGGAAGTTCTCGAGGGCAGGAGGAGAACGAATGCCAGTCAGTTCGTGCCACACCTTAGTGTCGGTCGGGTCCTCTCATTTGATTTTTTGTTAACAACCCTCTAAAGTGTAAAGAAAAAACTTTTATTTCTTTTTTAACTTTGCTCTGTAAAAACCTAATCTCTTGAGAAGTGAACTATCCCTGTGAAATAAAACTGTGAAAAGGGTAACGTTATCATTTTTATCTTTCTCACGAAAGGATTTATAAATATTCCATTCTCTCAACGGATTAAGAGAAAGGAAGCCATTTGACGAAGGCATCAAATTGTTCGTAAAAAGCAGTCAGATCAAGTTTGAAAAGAAGAACCTTGCACGTAAGCGGTATAGTATACACTTCGTTGTCGACCCGACGAAGCAACATAACGAGTTATTTAACAAGAGGAATAGTGTAACGTTATACGAGTATATATACAGTATATTAGAGAAAAAACACCATCCCGGCGAAAATGATTAAGTATTGGAAAATAAAAAAAAATATATGACCTGTTCATTAAACTGGGTAAAAAAATTTCAGACAAAAATTTACACAGACATTCGACCAATTTGGACATACATGGCTACACACACACACACACATATATATATATATAATATATATAATATATATATATATATACATATATATACAGGATATATATATACATATATATACAGGGTGTCCTATAAGTCCGGCATCATAGGAAAAATAATAAAAAAAGGCAAAACAAAAGCTTTTATTTACAGAACGTGCTCAGTATGTCCACCATTGTTTTCAATACACAAATTCAGACGTGATACTCAGTCAGCAAGCACACGGTGAATGATGTCAGGAGTAATGGTGCTACATGCCCCAATAATGCGCTGCCGCAAATGTTCAACACTCCTAATTTTCTCTGCGTATACCAGCGCTTTCAAGTGGCCCCAGAGATAAAAATCTAGTGGCGTCAGATCCGGGCTTCTAGCTGGCCATTCCACAGGCTCTCGACGTCCTATCCAATGACCAGGGAATTGTTGGTACAGGTATTCCCTTACTTGGGTGCTGTAATGTGCAGGAGCGCCGTCTTGCTGGAACCATGTTGGGAAATTTCCTTCTTCTTTCAAGACACTGGGAAATGCTTCTTCCTTGAGCATACGTAGGTAGGTGCCTCCAGTGACATGTACATGTTCATCGAAAAAGAGGGGGCCTACGATGCGATCCTTCCAAATGCCACACAATACCATCACCCGAGATGCACCTTGTTTCTTTGAAGAAGTATATCAGTGGGGGTTGTTTTGAGACCAGTAGCGGGTGTTCTGTCGATTTACCTCACCATTTCCATAAAAAACAGCCTCGTCACTGAACAGAATGGTGGACGGGAAATTGGCATCCCGAGCATATTGTTCCGTAGCCTACTCACAAAATTCCATCGGCCGGTCGGGATCATCTTCGCTTAATTTCTGTAGGATCTGAAGTTTATATGGATGCCATTTGTGAGCCTGAAGAATGCGATGGATGCTACTTTTCGACACTCCTGCCTCGGCGGACAATCGCCGGAGACTTATTGGGACTTTGTTAAAATGAGCCAGGATAGCAGTCGCTGTATCATCGTCAGTGGACCTCCTTGAACAGGAGCGGCTCGCAGGTAGGCACTGTGGAACTGCAGCACCCCCATGATCTTATGATCTTTATATTTAAATATTTAAAATAGCCTCTCTGTTTGTTTTTTTTCAATGAACTTTGAGTTTTTAAATCAGATTATATCCTTTTTTCCTTAAACTATTTCAATGCCGAACGAATGAATCACGAAAGTAGCTTCAGCCTTCCCGTGGAACTGCGTACTTAACAGTTCCAGATTTTGTTCGAAACGCTTGAAACCTCGGTGGCGGACGTACGAAGAGCGCGTCAGAATCGCGGGTTTAAGAGGATCCAAAGCACTGTGGACAGAGCAGTGCCGATTTGTTTGTTTGACGTGATAGTTGTGTTGCTGTATCGTTTGCTAATTCGAAATTTAATTTCCGAATTGCATTTATCAATGATTCGTTATCATTTATTTTTTGACGTGAGATTGAAGTTAATTATATAATAATTGGATTATTTACAATATATAACTTTCATTTCTTAGAATATTTTTTCGCTCAGAATAAAAACAGAAGAATGGAATTTGTTTATAAATAAAATTTTGGCAAATTCGAAATACCCGTTAAGCGTAAGTACCCTATAATTGATTTTATGATACTATTTTACTTATTTTTATGACTGAGTAGTGAGTAGTTATCTATTTATCTATTCGACTTTCTCTCACTCATATATATATATAATATATATATATATATATATATATATATATAATCGACACAATTGTTCGCAATTTCTGAGGCAGCACCCCCATAACAAAGGCACGAGCCGCCACTGTGGACCTTGAACGTCCACTGCGTGGTTTATCTTCTATGGATCCTGTTTCCTTAAACTTTGCAACAAGTCTGCTAACACAACTCTGTGTTATTGGCTCGCGGTCTGGATGCAGTCTGTTAAATTCAGCAGCGGCTTCTCTTTGACTCCGATTTCCTATGAGTAGAATTATCTGGATTCGTTCTTCTTTGCTCACAGACATTATGGTCTGTAGAAAGAGGAAAATATGAATTATGGTTTGTAGATATAGAAAAATATGAATTTCTCCTATGATGCCGGACTTATATATATACAGGGTGTCCCATATATATTATTTATTTATAATATATATATATATATATTATATATATATATATATATATATATATATATATATATATACCAAGCGACCAGGAAGTAGTCCTGGGGGAGGGATATCAGGCAAGAGACAGGGAGTGCTGGAACTCCTGTTTCCCCTGTCACTGTCCCCTTTAGCTGATCATTTTCTGTGTTTCATCTACCCTGTGAGCAGTCCAGCATACTCTCAAACACACACTTCTCCCTCCATTCTTCACTAAACATACATGCATTTCACACACAACACAATCTTTCCAAAATTAAAAAAAAAGCATCATGGGGCTCGGAGACCTTGTTTTCAGCTCTTCCCTTATTATAAAGGAAAACATTTTCGCAGAGGGTCGCCCTTGGCCTCTCCTTCCTTCCTAAAAAAGAAGACATACACGCTGAACGTAAATCTAAAGAAAAATCTACAATATGAACATTATATATGATGTTAATTAAAATATTGAAAATTTACGAGCTTTAATGCGATTAAATAAAAATGGAAACAATGATGAGTACAAAATTTGTTTTATTTTTAAACGTCAATTTATTTTTAAGATTACGTATATGAGAGAGAGAGAGAGGAGAGAGAGAGAGAGAGAGAGAGAGAGAGAGAGTTACAAGGAGTTACAAGGAAAAGAAGTACCTCAAAAGGCCTTGCGGCCCATACCGAGGTGGTACCAATGGCAACGGGTGCCAGGGAAAATTTTGTAAAAGTTTATTTTTCTTTCAACTATGCTAGCAGTAGTAGAAAACTGGATAGAAAAGTAGAAGGCTCTCCCCACCCTCCGCTCCCTCCCTGCCAGAGGCAGGTACGGAAAAAGGTTGAAGAAAATACCTTGACCCTGGAAAAGTAGCCAAGGAAATTTTACAGGAAAGTGGAGAATATATAAATAGCTCTATATTTAGCTTGCTCACAGAGACACCGAGCAAGCGAACTCCTGCAGAGTTTTCTGAGGTTTTAATCTTAAACTATGAGTGTGTTCAGTACTTTGTCTGCCCTATTTTTAAACAGATTTACACTGACTGGAAACAACCTCTGAGGGAAGTTGGTTCCAGATATTAACTATTTTATAGGAAAAGAAATTTCCGCAGACTGAGGTCCTAAATGTCTTTACACACTCAAATAGTGTGCAAGATTTCGTCTAACCTTTTCTTGAACTGATCCACAGAGGAACTGTTCACAACTTCCGAAGGTAACCTGTTCCATGTGTCACAGATCTTATACGTAAAGTAATTCCCACACACACTAGTCCTAAACCGTTTCAAATCCAACTTCCAACCATTGTTGCGAGTTGGGTTATCATTTAAACTAAACATACTTCTAAAATCGACATCGTTGAACCCGCGTAAGAGCTTGAAAACTTCGATCAGTTGACCGCGCAGCCTCCGAGTTTCAAGCGAAAACAAGTTCAGGGCGCGTAACCGTCGATTGTAGCCCATATGCCTAACGGAAGGGATTAACTTTGTGGCCCTCGCCTGCACTCGCTCCAGCCTCTCAATATCTTTCCTGAGGGTGGGCGACCAGAACTGCACAGCATACTCCAGGTGCGGCCGAACAAGGGAATTGTACAGTGAGAGCACAATCTCCTTGTTCCGAAACTGAAATTGCCTCCTGATATAACCCAATAGTTTCTGGGCTTTCTTTTCCACCTCTACGCACTGTTTCGTAAACTTAAGGTCGCTGCTAATTAGCACACCCAAGTCCTTTTCTAAATCAGTCACCTCGATATTACTACCCAACATCGAGTAGTCCGACTTGGGATTGGCGTAGCCAATGTGCATCACTTTGCATTTACCCAAGTTAAACGTCATTTGCCATTTTTCGGACCACTCTCTTATCCTACCTAGGTCCGCACGCAGTTCCTCGATCGCTTCGGGCGTACCCAACATTGGCCCCAAGCTTGGTGTCATCAGCGAATTTCGCGATCCGACTGACGATGCCACCGTCGATATCATTTATGTAAATGATAAACAACAGTGGCCCCAAAACGGAACCCTGAGGAACCCCACTAGTGACCGAGGCCCAACCCGAACTAGCCCCTTTAAGTACCACCCTCTGCCGCCTATTCCTCAGCCAGTTTTCAATCCACCTACCTATTTCCCCACCGATACCCAGCGCGCGCACTTTCGCCATTAGCCGGCGGTGAGGTACCTTATCAAAGGCTTTCTGAAGTGAGACTAATGGGACGATAGTTCCCTGGACTTTCGTGATCCCCTTTCTTAAAGATAGGGGTCACGTTGGCTTCCCTCCAGTCACCAGGCACCTAGCCCATCTCCAACGATTTGTTGAAGACTGTAGCCAGGTGGGGAGCCACCTGGTCGCGCACTTCTCGCAACACTCTGGGGAGAAACTGGTCTGGCCCAGGAGCCTTAAACGCGCTCAGTTTGTCTATTATATCGGCAACGACTGTCGCGGTACATCTAACACTATCCAGGCCAGCACCTTCGAGAGAGAGAGAGAGAGAGAGAGAGAGAGAGAATCACCGAGTAAATCCTAAATTATTTTGGCTCACATTTACAAAGTAATAACTTTGTATTATATACTATATTTGTTTGTTCGTGGCTGCGTGCGTGCGTGAAAAGTGTTTTCCAAATTCATGAAACACTTCTACTCCTTTATAATGCATTACCACCAATAGTGAAGTGTCCATTTGAGTTCTGTTGAATCCCTAATTTCCGCAGCCAACATGAGAACCAAAGAGGGAAAACTATTAGCATAAAGGCCTTCATCAGTAATGAAGAACTTGATCCAACAGGAGTCAAAACTTAACTTTTCAATAGAATTATTTACATATTGAAATTAGTTAGCAGACGATTTGTAAATATTCAAAGAAAGGGTCGTTTTGAAGTTCGAAAAACGTTGCAGTAGTATGTTAGCAAATGAGAGAGGGAGTGGGGGTGCCAGTGAGGGGAAACAAGGGAGATAGGGGGATGGGGTGACGTGAAAGAAGGGAAAATGAGGGAAGAAAGCAAAAATTTTAATTTCTGAAAGTGGGCTCAAAGTAGTGATAAGATGAGGGTGGTAAGGGGGTGGGGGAGGATGATAAAAAAAAAATGTGTGTGTGTGTGTGTGGTGTGTGTGTGATGTCTTATTATGAACTTTAGCGGGCGCCGTTTTAATAGATAAAAAACTTATCAAAATGTGCGTCGAACCCCTCTCCGACGTTTACTCTCACTTGGTAATAAAAAGATATAGGCCTACATATATATATAGGGACCAGTGATTTTCCACTATTTCTTCCATTCCCTCTCCCTGAGTGCATTTTATGAGCGTGGCTTAACCCACTCGGCGCATTTACATATAAAAAACTTTTATTTGTAAAACTGTACCCTTTGGTATCCGTTCTTATATCTTTGATTGTACCTGTGTAAATATAAAGCATACTCTGATAGGAGGTCAATACACAAAATAAATAATTTAAACAACATCATAATCTCTCTCTCTCTCTCTCTCTCTCTCTTCTCTCTCTCTCCCACCTCAATGCCAACGGTAAAGGTGTGTTAGGCGCGCTGCTTGACCGGCACCAATACCATATGGTGAGGTCAAGCCCGGGGAATGATGACGGCCCCCTACCGGGGAGAGATGATCTTGACCTGCTGGCGGACGTACCTTCAACCAAAGGGTGCGTCGATGTACAAGTGGGTGACCTCCTTCCCCGTTGGATGGGGCTCAGCCTCCTGCGGAAGTTGTCCCGTCGTTGGTGAGGGACTCTTCAACTCCCAACAACCCTGGCTGTTCGGGAAACGGGTCGTGCTAGGTGGCGGTCAGAATAGGGAAGGCTCCCTCCGTGCAGTGCTTTTTAATGCTAGGTCGATTAGGAATAAGTTTTCCGAGCTACGGGCGCTCTTGGCATCACAATACCAGGATATCGTTGCTATCACCGAGTCCTGGATTCATACTGATCGTAGGGACTACATTGGGGAGTTCGAGATTCACGGGTTTAGAATGTTTTACAAAGACCGCACCCGTCGGGTAGGGGGAGGGGTACCAATATACGTCAAGGACACGTTGAGTCCGGTCGACGGCCAGTCCCGATCGGAACGGGAGCTGCTTGTCGTCGATCTGAACGTGGGAGGGACGAACTATAGGTTAATCTTGGTGTACAGACCTTAGTATTCACGACCGAAGACAACCTTGTCACTGGCCTCACCGTCCCTTGGGTAAAGCGTAGTGACTCAGTAACTCAGAGACAATAAGCTCGATCTACGGCGGTCGGACTTTGCTGGCCTCCGGGATAGCGTAGGTGAGATATGGTTAGAGGTCGGCGACGATGTTGAGGGAGTGTGGAGTGCATTTCGGGACCAGTTTATGGTGCTGCAGTCTACTGCCATACCCTCAAAACCGGTCACCCCTGCTTCAACGCAGCCTAAGTGGTTCAGTCGTAACATCGCTTTGGCTATCCGAAAGAGGAAAGCTGCGTATAGGAAGGCGAAGGCCAATTGTTCCCATGAGAACACTGAGGCGTATGTCTGCCTGTGAAGTGAAGTGAAGGCGAAGGTTAGACAAGCCAAACGTAACGAAGAACTCCGGGTGGCAAGCCTTTGCAAGGGGAACCCTAAGGAGTTCTTCAGTTATGTTAATAGTAGAAAGCCCATTAGAAGCATGATAGACCCGTTAAAGGACCCCAGAGGCGCGCTGTGGACCTCCAACGCGGACATCGCTAATGTGCTGAATGAGTACTTTGCAGGAGCGTTCACCAGGGAGGACACCCGCGTCATCCCCGAGCCAGGCGTCAGGGACGAAGGTGCTCGCCTGGATAGTATTCGGTGTACCGCAACAGTCTTTACCGATAGAATAGACAAACTGAACGCATTTAAGGCTCCTGGGCCAGACCAGTTCCTCCCCAGAGTGTTCCGAGAATTGCGCTACCAGGTGGCTCCCCACCTGGCTACAGTCTTCAACAAATCGTTGGAGACGGGCCAGGTGCCTGGAGGAAAGCCAACGCGTCCCCTATCTTTAAGAAAGGGGATCATGAAAGTCCAGGGGAACTGTCGTCCCATTAGTCTCACTTCGGTTGGAGGTAAATTATTAGAGGACATAAGAGCGGATAGGATGTTTGACCATTTGGATTCCTACAAGCTTCTTGGGGACTCCCAACATGGATTTAGACGGCATAGGTCGTGTCTCACCAACCTGCTTGAGTTTTTCCAAGTCATGTGAAGTGACTATGATAAGAGTAGGGCGATTGATATACTTTAGCTCGACTTTGAGAAAGCCTTTGATGAGGTACCTCACCGCTGATTAATGGCCAAAGTGCGCGCGCTGGGTATCGATGGGGAAGTAGGTAGCTGGATTGGAAACTGGCTGAAGAATAGGTGGCAGAGGGTTGTAATTAAAAGAGGCTAGCTCGGGTTGGGCCTTGGTCACTAGCGTGGTTCCTCAGGATTCCGTTTTGGGGCCACTGTTGTTTATCATTTACATTAATGATATCGACACTGGCATCGTCAGTAGGATCGCCAAATTCGCTGATGACAAGAAGCTTGGGGCCAATGTTGGGACGCCCGAAGTGATTGAGCAACTGCGTGCGGACCCACGTATGATAGGAGAGTGGTTCGAAAAAATGGCAAATAACGTTTAACTTGGGTAAATGCAAGGTGATGCACATTGGCTACGCCAATCCCAATTCGGACTACTCCATGTTGGGGAGTAATATCGAGGCCACTAATTTGCAAAAGGACATGGGTGTGCTAATTAGCAGTGACCTTAAGTTTACCAAACAGTGCGTAGAGGTGGAAAAGAGAGCCCAGAATTTGTTGGGTTATATAAGGAAGCAATTTCGATTTCGGAACAAGGAGATTGTGCTCTCTCTGTACAATTCCCTGGTTCGGCCGCACCTGGAGTATGCTGTGCAGTTCTGGTCGCCCACCCTCAGGAAAGATATTGATAGGCTGGAGCGAATCCAGGCGAGGGCCACAAAGTTAATCCCTTTCGTTAGGCATATGGGCTACAATCGACGCTTACGCGCCCTGAATTTGTTTTCGCTGGAAACTCGGAGGCTGCGCGGTCAACTGATCGAGGTTTCCAAGCTCTTACACGGGTTCAACGATGTCGATTTTAGAAGCATGTTTAGTTTAAATGATAACCCAACTCGCAAAAATGGTTGGAGGTTGGATTTGAAACGGCTTAGCATTAGTGTGTGTGAGAATTACCTTACGTATAAGATCTGTGACACGTGGAACAGGTTATCTTCAGAAGTTGTGAACAGTTCCCCTGTGGATCAGTTCAAGAAAAGGTTAGACCGAATCTTGCAAACTATTTGAGGGTGTATGAATTTTTCCCTGGCACCCTTTGCCATTGGTACCTCCTCGTTATGGGCCGCAAGGCCTTTTGAGGTACTTCTTTTCCTTATAACCTTGTAACCCCTTGTAACTCTCTCTCAACATATATTATTATTATTATGATTATTTCCATATTTGGGACTCAGTCAATGATGAATATTATTATTCTATCCCCATCCCCTTTCCTCCCGAGTTCAGCTACTTCTAGTGTCACACACACACACACACACACACACACACACACACTTCGTATGACCCATTAGAAAAGCTCAGAGATCACATGATACAGACACCATTGTGGCCTTGTGGGTGGTAACATTCACTTTCCATTGTATATAATTTAATTTTACATTAATCCTATTATAACTTTCGCATGTTAATCATCATAAACTGAACGGCGATGTAAGAGAGTTTTAACATCAATTAAAAGAACGCATACAAAATACTGACCGTCAGCCACCGACTGCCGCCCGCCACCCAGCCCGCCCAAAAGCTTTCAATTAATTTCACACTTCAGTTTAAAATAAATGAGCAGTGTCTGAATCCCTTTAAATTAACTTGAAGAATATAATTCAAATATATATATAGCGACAGAGACGCCTTCAAATACTTTAGCGATTTCCATTTACAATAAACCAACTGTTCCATCAACACAATCACGACTAAGATGACGTCACATCGCGAGATTCACTCAACGTTACACCTCGACCCCGTTATAAGGGACTCTCGGGCACGACGTCTCAATCGCATCTCAATTTCTCTCCTTTCTCCATTGACACGAGAGATCTCACCATGTAACAGGCCCCATTGCCCTGGTATCATTCACATAACTTTATATAAAGACTTTCATTACCTCGCACGTATTATAATATTGAAGTCATTAATCAAGTGCACATTTATGACATTTCAATGCAACTTTCATTCAAACAAACGCAACGTTTATTTGTTTCATTTAAATCTCATTTTTTTGTTTAATAAAGGAAGAAAACTCACTATTAATTTCCTTAATTGATAACATTATTTGATGTGAAAGGATCAATAGTGACTCCAGCCTCAAGCAATCAAACATAATCATTAACCTCATTAACGTTATTATAGCGTCAATGAGGCGCTATATATATATATATATATACAGGGTGGGCAGTAAGTTTCCATACATAGGAAAAATTAAACGTTTGTTTTTATGTTTCAGATACCCTAAGAATATGCATTTGACGTAAGATCTTGTTTACTGATGAAGCAAATTTTTACGTCAATGGAGAGGTTAATCGGCAAAACATACGTTATTGGAGTAATGCTAACCCTAACTGGCTGAGTCCGACGAAGATGCAAGGTGCCGGTAAAGTGATGGTGTGGGCGGGATATGGGGTGACAGAATTATTGGACCAATTTTTGTCAGTGGAAATCTTAATGCCGAAAGGTATCTTAACATGTTGCAAGAAGAGATTTTCCCATCCCTGCTAAACGAGGAAGGTAACTTCCCAGTTTACTTCCAGCAAGATGGAGCTCCACCTCATTATGGTCTTCACGTGCGTCGGTATTTGGATCAGCAGCAGTTTCCGGATGCTTGGATTGGTCGGCATGGTCCTGTGGAGTGGCCTCCCAGATCCCCAGATCTCACCCCCCTTGATTTCTATCTTTGGGGGCACTTGAAGGCCATGGTGTATCAGGAAAAGATACGAGACATAAATCATCTAAAGGAACGTATCACCAACGCCATTACAAGCATAACGTCAACTGTGCTAATGCGTGTTCATCAACAGTGGGGAACACGTATTGAAATGTGTTTTCAAAACAATGGCAACCATGTAGAGCATATTATATAAATAAAAATGGTTGTCCATAAAAAAATGTTTATTTTTCCTATGTATGGAAACTTACGGCCCACCCTGTATATATATATATACAGGGTGACCCCAGAAGTCTTGGATGGGTTTTATTTGGATATAACTTTTTTCTTTTTGATTAATTTATTTATTTTTATTTTTCAATTAAAGTACTCTTGCTGCGATTAATGAAAATGAAATCCTGGACAGTGCAACAAAGAGTGGATATTGTGGAACTTTATTTGACAAACAACTCTTCCATCGTTGCCGCTCAAAGAGCTTTTCGATTAAAATTCAACGCACGTTCCGCTCCTTCTGATCGAGCTATTCGACGGTACGTTGCTAAATTTCGTATGGGAAAGGGTCAGGGAGACGAACCACGGACTGGGCGTCCTCGGACAAGCCGAAGTTCAACTCGGGTTGAGATGGTTCGTGAAAGCGTTGAGGAAAATCCACATCAGTCCGAGACGCAAACAGGAATTAAACATTTCAAGAAGTTCTTTACATCGAATTTTAAGAGAGGATATCAATCTTTACCCGTACAAATTTCAAATTGCTCAAGAAATCAAACCACAAGATCATCAGAGTCGGATAACGTACGCTAATGCGATTTTAGATTTACGCAATGAAAATTAAGATTTTCACCAGATATTAAATTTGTAATTAAAATCGCAATAAATATATTTTCAAGTGTAACAAACCTTTTTTTATTTGATCCACAAACAAAAAGGTTATAGCCAAATAAAACCCTCCAAGACTTCTGGGACACCCTTTATATATATATATATATATATATATATATATATATATATATATATAAAAAGATCAATATTGACCACTTCCAGCTCAAGCAATCATAAGGATAATCATTAACCTCATTAACATTATTATAGCGCTAATGAGGCGCTATATATACTGTGTGTGTGTGTGTGTGTGTGTGTGTGGTGGTGTGTGTGTGTGGTGTGTGGTAGAGTTTGAGGGAGTGAAGGAAAGAATGAAGAATCCAGAGAGTTATTGCATACAATTTAACATTTAATTGCACCTGTGCAAATAGCTAGCACCCACCATTCGAGGGGCAGATTCACCCTATTTTTTCAAGAAAATTAACGTTATTATTGCGCTATTGAGGCGCTATATATATATATATATATAGTAGAGAGTGAGGGAGTGAAGGAAAGAACGAAGAATCCAGAGAGTTACTGCATACAATTTAACATTTAATTGCACCTGTGCAAATAGCTAGCACCCACCGTTCGAGGGGCAGATTCACCCTATTTTTTCAAGAAAATTAAGGAAGATACGTATATTGGAAATTCCAATACATTCATTATTCAATTCATTCTTTTTGTTTTCAAATTTTTAATATATATATATACTGTATATATGGGATGAATTTCACAATTGAACACGTGAAATGAATGAATGATGCAAACCTACAAGGAAAAAGAAAAAGGATTCCAAGGCCTTCCTTGTATTCAGAAGTACACCACATTCCCTGACAAGGTGTACTTCTGAATATACACAAGGCCTTGGAATAATTTTTTTTTTCTTGTGGGTTTGCATCATATATATATATATTTCAATTGATTACTCTTAAAGATTGGAAATATTTACCTAATTTATATAAAAGTGCTTTGTATTTGAAAATATTTATTAAATGAACCCAAAGATAGAATGAAGATTGCAGAGAGTTACTGAATATAATTTTAACTGCTGATTTAAACACGTAATCGTCTCTCTTATCTACATTCTACATAACAGCATGATGCGGGCACAAAATACAATGGGTTGTATATTGCATATCTATCTATATATCTCTATCTATTTATCTATTTATCTATATATCTATATATCTATCTATCTATCTATATCTCTCTACATATCTCTCCCCCTCTAACAATTTGTTAAAATATTGTAAGGATTGTTATATGCTATGGTCGCATGGTAAAAGCACAAGATGTGTAATCAGATGACGAAGGGAGCTTACAGCTTGATGGAAAATTTTGGCATGATGACGTCAGGCGATCCTCACGGCTGTTGATGAGGTGTATTTGAGGAAGAATTTTAGGCTGACCTAACCTAAAGTTAGTTCAGGTTAACGTTTTTACGCTTTATTTTATGGTGGCATAGCCTCTGGAGGGATGCCGTAGCACTGCAGGGGTCCCAAGGCGACTATTGGAAGCCGTTATCAGCCCGCCTACGCGCACCTACCTAAACCATTTCACGACGGATGGTACTTTAAAGTCCCACCAGAAATAATATAAATCGTACTACAATGCCTTGTTTCTATAAATGTTTCTAAATGTTTATATAGGCGTCATTTAGTTGCCGGGAAAGGAACCCAAAATGTGTATCATTTCAGTAACAAGGTACTAAAATATTTAGTTTTAAATAACAAAACCTATACCTTTTGGTGACAGAGTGACCGCATATACTACGGGAATCGTCCTAAAAGGGTTAAGGACTTAGTCTACACGAAAGAATGTGACTGAACCCTCAAACAGTGATGCTGTGGGAACAGAAAATCAAGATCGTTTAGTGGTTTCGTGTGACAAATTCTGTGACGTAGGTGCAGAGGAACTTTTGCAAAACAATGGATGCAGAGATCCACCTAATAGAAAGACAATATCACGAATTGTTAGAAAATTTCAAAAAGTAAATGTAATCAACACAAGGGTAATAGTGGTAAGCGACGAACCACAAGAACTGCTCGACACGTAAATAGGGTTCGTAAAAAATTCGATGTTTGTCAACAGAAGAAGGTATTTCACAAACATCTGTGCATCGTATACTTTGTACTGAATTAAACCATTTTCCCTACAAAATTCACTCACAAGCTTCACTGACTAATGTTCAAAAAACAAAAACGAATGGAATTCGCAAAATGGATGTTAACAAAGTTGAAAAAAAAGTCCCGAGTTTTTGAAACATCCACTTTCACTGACGAGTGTTATGTACATTTGTCTAGGGAGATTAATAGGTAAAACTTTCGTAACTGGGGAAGTCATGCTGGCGCTCCAATAGAGTTTCCACGTAGTGTTACTAAATACTAAACACTAAATCATTTGGGTCGCTGTTGGGTGGTACTGTGTAGTAGTCCCTACTTCGTTGAGAAAGAAACTGGAAAAGCAGTAGCATCATCAGATGCTACAAGATTTCTATTTACCACAACTAATTAGGTTGTCGTAAAAGAAACAACTGCATTACCCCAGATTCACAGTGGGCAGATACCCGCTCCGAAAGACTGTAACCCCTCCCGCTAACATTGAAGGGAGAGACACTGACTAAGGCGCGTTGTGTTGGACAGGCGGGAAGAGCCGTTAATGTAAACATCGTGCCAAATCACGGATAACTTGATATCATCAGTAATAAGTGCACAATAGTCACAGTTACTAAATCACTTAACTCGATTCACGGTTGAGTGAATCACAAATAACCGCGTGAATGCTATTATTATTATTATATTATACATGTATATATAATTCTAATTCATTCAAACTCTTATATTCACTATCTTTCGTCTTATAAGTTCCTTTACAAAGAGAGCCATCCTTATCGGTATTTTTTGAGAGCTTTTAGGATTTGCAGCCCCTCGTATTTGTATGCTGAGTTCGCTTATATGAAAGAATCTTTTAATAAATTAGGTTATCCCCATATTTTTACTGAAAAAGCACTTGGTGCTGCTAAAATAAAAACTGACAATAAGACCGCTACTTCGGATTTTAAAGCTTTTCTTAGGTTCCAAGTCCTTTCGTAATAGTTTGCCTTCCGATCTTCATATGGCTTCTGAAGTACCTTACACTACTCGTAGTTTTTTACGAAGGGACCAACCACTGGAGAGGGCCTCTAACACCAAAGTTTACAAAATATGAAATTTTCTATATTGGCGAGACCATTGACTTTAAACGTCGTCTTTATCAATACAAATATACTCTAAAAATATTGTCGATGATAACTCAGCCTCACATAAGCATCGCTTAGCCTTAGTGTGTGACCATAATACAGATATTAATAATTCTTATCTTCTTCTTAATGCTGATAACAGTGATAGGAGGAAATTGGTTGAATCCTATTTGATAAAAAACACCGATAATTTTAATGTAAAAGACGATCTATTTTTCTTAGATTTTTTAACAAATTTCTATTTATCCAAAGAATCTTCTATACGGTCTGTATTCAGACGTTTTCAGCTGCCAGAGGCATAATGTTTCTTGAACTCTCTTCTATGTACCCTTTCTCTCACTTCCGTTTTAACTCCTGCCTGAACGAAGAAGGAATTACCTTCGAAAAGCTTTGCAGTTACTTTTTAATTTAATTTTAATTCTTTAAATTTCTTTTTTTTTTTTGGGGGGGGGTACTATTTTATATATACAGTGGCGCTCATATGTATTTGCACAAAGATATATTCCAGCTATTTTCATCCTTTCATTTATATTAGTCTTTTATTCCATACAGAAGATAGTAATAAAACGTTTATCGTTCGTTTGGAAAAGATTAACAAATACAAAATTACTTCAACCCCAAAATGTGATGTAGAACATCAAATAATTTAAGGAAAATATGAAAAAGTTAAAATGCAAAAGTTTTATTACGTTTACATACAATTTTTTTTTAATATTTTGTGCGTCCACCTTTTGCTTGAATGACGTCAGTGATTCGTTTTCATTATTTTTCTACAAGGTTTGGACATCTCTCAGTAGGAACTTCAGCTCAGTCTTATAAAGAAAATTGTTGCAATTCATTCAGATTCGAAGAGGTTTTCTTGCAGACAGCCTTTTTTTTTTTTTTTAAATCAAACCATAAATTTTCTATTAAATTGAGATCTGGGCTTTGACCGAGCCACTCAAAAAGTTTGAACTTCTTTTCCTGAGGCCATTTCATGGTGTTCTTACTTTTATGTTTTGAATCATTATCTTGTTGCAGTATCCAGTTGCGATCCATTCGCAACTCCCGAACTGAAGACAATAAATTTTCTTCTAAAATTTCGTGATACTACTTCGAATTCAAGATTCCATTGATGACAACAAGCTTTCCTGCATCAGAAGCACTAAAGCATCCCTAAAGAAGCAAACTACCACCACCACCACCATGTTTAACCGTAGGAAGGATGTTTTCTTCTTCGAAACTGCAGTAGTTGATTTTCGCCAAATATACCTTTGTTCGTTGTTCCCGAATAATTCAGTATTAGTCTCATCGCGTTTGTCCAGAGAACTTTCTTCCAGAATGCAAATCCATCACTTTCATGGTCTTTGGCGTACTCTAATCGAGCTTCTTCGTGCGCTTTTTATAGAAGAGGTTTTCTTCGTGCAACTCTTCCATGCAAACCATTCTTTCTCAATGTATGACGTAGAGTAGAGGGATGGACATCGATCTTAGACAGTCTTAATGTTTGACAAATATCACCTGCAGTCACTCGTGGATTCGCAGCAGCCATTCTTTCAATCCGTTTAACTGTATGTTCTGAAATCTTGCAAGGTCATCCACACCTTGGTGGCGTTTTGAGTTTTCCAAAGCCTTTTCACTTCTTTATAACTGCAGCAACCGTCGTAAATGGAACTCAAAGTTCTTCTGTCTTCCTATAACTCTTTCTAGAATCGTGTGTTAATAACAGATCTCTTAAGATCTGTAGACAGCTCTTTACCACGACGACTCATTGTTTACTGATGGTTTGTACAGTCATCCGTCTTCCATGAAGATTCACAGAGAAAATTCTGGAATTCAGAATTGCCAACGGTCTCTAATCAATAAACAGCCACCTACTGATAAAAATTTTAAATTCTTCAAGCCTAAGGTGGGGACACAAAGTATTAAATAATTTTGTAAGTAAATGTACGACAACTTTTGCATTTTAACTTTTTATTTTCCTCAAATTCTTTGATGTTTTACAATATATGTTGAACTCATTTTTTTTATTTGTTAAATTTTTCCAAACGAACGGTAAGCTTTCCAGAACTATCCTGTGCATGGTACAAAAGCTAAGGACGAATATAACAACTATTTCTCTGTACGAATACATATAAGCGCCAGTGTATATATGGTGATCCAAAAAAATAAAAAGTGATTTGAAAAATAACTTATTACACATTGTTTTTCGGAACACCTTTTTCGGGCCACCTCTTATAGCTTTGTTAATGGTGGTATTTCTAAGTAAATATAAGTGCTACAAAGTTTGAAAGTTTTTACACTTTCCTTTATTACTTTCAACATTATAAGTAAGTATTTCCTTTATTCCGTTCACTTGAATGTGGCACTTTTTATTTTGATTTATTTCACTTTATATTTCGTTTCTTATTTCTTATTTTTTGTGTATAAATGCAGAAAACGGCAAAATGCAAGAATTAAGATAGCTTCTGAAAGGCGTTTTATTACACTGATATTAATTTCATACGACGTAGTTTCAATAAATCTGACGTTATATATATATATAAATTATTTCGCGAAAGTGACAAGTGAAAAATATTTATGATGAATTAAACCACGAAGGAAAGGAAACACAGAATGGTGCTCAAGCGCTTTCGTCTAATGATCTAATGACATCTTCAGGAACAGTGAAGTAAATAAAGAGTTCGAGACTATATATAGGTCACAAAAAATATATATATATGTGATAAATATAGAAATAAAAATTGTGGGAGAAGCATACAAATTTGTAAGGAAAACTACCAATTTTAGTACTTTGCCCTTCTTGTCTAAATCCGTTCTGAACGAATTCAACACAAGATCAAATGGATTGTTTACAACCAATTTTATAGATAATGCCTGAATGATATAGTCACAAAAAATAAAAAAAATATTAAAATAAATTGAAAAATAAAAATTGTAAGAGGAGCATACAAATTTATAAGGGAACACTACCAAAGTTTTAGCACTCTGCCCTTCTTGTCTAAATCTGTTCTGAACGAATTCAAAACAACAGGATCGAGTTGAAAAAGACCTTGGCTCATGTTAAAGTTATTTGTAAGTTGGATAATAGCAGACTCAAGAATATTTCTATTAACAATGTTGCTAGAGTGAAACAAAACTGGAGCATTATTCCAACCAATACAGTGGGATAACTGACAAATGGACAAAAAGGGCGGACGACTGTCCGTTCTAACGGAATATTGATGGTTTTACACGCGTGTGCAAATCCTTTCCCGTCTGAAGGAAAGGAAAGGATTTGCACACGCGTGTAAAACAGCATCAATATTCCGTTAGAACGGGACAGTCGTCCAGTGCCCTTTTTGTCCATCTGTCAGAGTTATCCCACTGTATTGATTGGAATAATGCTTCAGTTTTGTTTCACTCTAGCAACATTATTAATAGAAATATTCTTGAGTCTGCTATTATCCAACTTACAAATAACTTTAACATAAGCCAAGGTCTTTTTCAACTTGATCCTGTTGTTGTGAATTCGTTCAGAACGGATTTAGACAAGAAGGGTAGCCCCAGTCACTGCCATGTCAGTAAGGATGGAATACAGCAATAAAGAAAAAGTGTATCTAGTAGCGTGGGCTATTTCTTATAATAATTGTGAAGAAAGTTTGCGTTTATTTCAACAAAATTATAATAAACCACCATCAAATGCAATCACTTTTCGATACTGGAAGCTCAAACTTTTAGAAACAGGGGAGCCTGGAAAAAGATCATTCAAGCAGCGGAAGGCCAGTAACGGCGACAGGAGAAAACAACAAAGAAAATGTCCTCGACAGTTTTCAAGTCGATCAAACAAATTTAACGAGAAAAATCGCGCAGGAATTGGGTATGTCCAAATTTTCAGTAGCAAAAATATTGAAACCCATACAAATACACTCATTTACTCTCAGCTCATATACGACCATGATTCTGATAGACGGCCGCAGTTTACTGAAACAATGAGACAAAAGTTCAACAGTGATCCAGATTTCCTTTGAAAGATCAAATTTTCAGATGCATATGTCTTCGGTTTAACCAGTAAAGGAAACAAACACAGCGTTCACTACTGGGCGAAAAACATCTCAAAATATGATTGGGTAAACCCGTTAAAACGGCTTCGCTAACAGTTTGGGCGTGCATTGGTTATTGAGGACTCGTTTCCCTTGACATATCGAGAGATACGATGGATGGAAAACGCTATTGACAGGTACTGAGAGACAAAGTTTTGCTACAGTTTAATGACGACGTTGGAAATAATTGGCTTCATCAACATGATGGAGCGCCGCCACATTACTCTGCAGCTGCCCGTGAGATTCTGGATACCAACGATGAAGGAATATGGCTTGGGCGGCGAGGTCCCATCAAGTGGCCAGCCAGATCAGCTGATGTAACTCCATGCGATTTCTGGCTTTGGGCTTATTTGCGTGACAAACTCTACACTCCTGGTTTCATCTATCCAAATGTAAATGCCCTTGGCCGCGGAATAGATGAACATCTGAAAAGGATCCCACTCGATATGTTCAGAAGAACAATGAAGAGTTTCATAGGGAGACTCCACAAATGTATCATAGCGGATGGAGAACACACTGAAGATTAAATTAGTTTGAAATATTTGTATACAAAAATTCTTGCAGACTTTTTGTTTGATTTGTTTCATCATTTGAATACTTATTTGTAGAATGTTGTTCACTAAATAATTGTATGTATAAAATCTTATTGACTTCTCCCACCCTGTGTATATATATAATATATGGTACCTACAAATTATCTTCACAAATTCAAGTGAAGCTGAATTGAATTTTTAAAGATAATTTATAGACACCCATATACAGATGGCCGTGAAGCTGGCTTAACGAACCGAATACAGTAATTACAGTAATATAACAAAGCTTTCAAAATACGCAATATACAATCTGATCCCTAAATTTATATTTATGTCACAATCATGCAATCTACCATTCCCATGTTCGGACGGTATCCATACGTTTGTGCCATTAGAAGTTCGCTCTAAGAAGCGTATTTCCCTTATTTCATCCCCAAATGCATGTAGTTTATTGAGTATTGTTGTATATGTTTATTTACTGTTTCACTCACTCCTGGACTACGTCGTAGCTGTAGCTAATGTCGTAACATCGCTTCCCGTTGATCAGCGAAGTTAAGCGACATTGGGTTTGGGTAGTAGTTGGATGGGAGACCATCCTCCTTATCCAGATTTCGTAGCGACCCGTGGTTCGGATCCCACGTAAAGCTGTAAGTCCCCTCCGTCATATGACCTTATATGTTGCGAAGGAGGTTAGACAATCTCAATCATTATTATTTTTTTCACTCACTCTTGTACCAGAGTCGTACTCTCTTTACTACCGTGTCTCTAACTCATTTCCTCTTATTTCTCCTTATGATGACGTGTGTATATAAAGGGTGATCCAGAGAAATGGGACCCAAAAGAAACCCCTGTAACTCTTAAAGTATAAGTCCTTTTATAAAATCATACGCATCATTCGAAAGAGGATAGTTACAAGTTTGTACAGGATTGTATAGGTTTTGACAATACAAGACAAGATAAGATACAAAACAAAATAAAAGTGTTAGTTAAAACTAACCCTTCAAGATGACTGCATGGACTGTGGAGCAGCTGCGTTTCATAACTGAGCAATATTATGAGCATGGAAGAAGTGTAGTTTCAGCTCAAAGATCTTTCAAGACAAATTTTCAGATGTCAAAATCACCTAAGAGCTGAAACTACACTTCTTCCATGCTCATAATATTGCTCAGTTATGAAACGCAGCTGTTCCACAGTCCATGCAGTCATCTTGAAGGGTTAGTTTTAACTAACACTTTTATTTTGTTTTGTATCTTATCTTGTCTTGTCTTGTATTGTCAAAATCTATACAATCCTTTACAAACTTGTACCTATCCTCTTTCGAATGATGCGTATGATTTTATAAAAGGACTTATACTTTAAGAGTTACAGGGGTTTCTTTTGGGTCCCATTTCTCTGGATCACCCTTTATATCTGAATTAAGGAGCTAAAAGTATTATTTATGAATTTACGTATATTGCATAATTTCATAGACTCTGACGTCATAAAGTAAGTTATTTCCTTTCACATTTTTCCTTGCTTTGAATACTGAATCCTCATACTGATCTCTTTAGTATTTAATGTATGGTAAATTGTTTCGTATAATAATAAAGAAGTTACACTCTAGAAGTAATTTTTTTATATACAGGGTGGGCCAAAAAACTATTACCCAACTTTTTGAAAAAATATTGTCTCACTCTGTACATTGATCTTACTGCTGAGGCCGTATTTTGTACCCATACTTTTAATCTTTCAATTGGAGAGAGGTATCAGAATATGGTGCTCAATTGAGAGGCGGTCAAAGTCAGCAACTGATACTTTCAGATGACATTCAGTTTCTCCATAAATAATTCATTTTCCTAATTTTTACACAAAATAATTAATTTATTCCCTTTTTCATTTCAGCCCATCATTCTGCTTTAGTTAGCGAACAAGTTATAACATAATGAAATACTCTTTGGAAGATGAAGCATTGATATTGAACCTGCGTAAGGAGAAACACGGGTGCAAAACGAATGAAGAAAGAATTTCCAAATAAACGATGAACGATACCTGGACCTCAATATATCAAAGAAAATCGATATCACAAGGTCAACCAAACGAAAAGAAGGCAGTGGAAGGCCAAAAACATCACCTACTGAGGAAAATATTCACACGGTTTCATCCATGATATGCAATCAAGAAGAACGGCCCAACACCCATAAGTCCGTTAGAGAAATTTGAAAAACTATTGGTATTTCTCGCTCTAGTGTTCGTCGTATAGTAAGAGATGATCTGGGTCTTAAATGTTTTAAAAGAGTCGAAGTTCATAAGCTCTCTGCATCAAATAAACAAACAAGAGTTGAAAAATGTGCTCTGTTAGATCGATTCCCAGACAGAGAAGTGTCGAAAATATGGTTCAGCGACGAGAAGACCTTTACGGTTGCTTCAACAATAAATACACAAAATGACCGAGTTTATGGAAGACAGGACAAAAAATCTATCAGTCTAGATAGACTTCGGGGGGAACGTCCGCATTTTTCTCAAAAAGTCATTATTTTTGTTGATCAAAATGCCAAAATCATTGCTGCTTAGTACCATAAAAAAATCCTTGATGCTGTACTGCCGTCGATAAGGGAGAAGTCAAGGTTGCAAGCGTGCATTAATAATGGAAGAGGGCACATTCCGCATAATCTTGGACTCAATTAAGTAACTGTATAGAAACAAGTTTTTCTACCCGTATCTGTATAACAGCGAATTACAAAATAATGGTTACAGTTAGCAAAAATCCAACTTACCATGAGATAGACCATGAAATTCTATACAGGACATTTATATTGATTGTACAAATAACATTTGATAAAGGTAAAATTATATTGTTCAAAATCAGGGTAATAGTTTTTTTTAGCCCACCCGGTATATGTTGTGTTCTGTCTAATGCTATGCAGTATAAATATTGTTTGGTCAAGTTCATTTATGTATTAATGTTTCTGCTTGAATTGAATAATGTTAAATTAGTATCATCTTGCGGTAATTAATTATTGGGTTTAATTGTTACGTGAATTATTCTCTAAATAATCTTCAATTATTATTCACCGATTAATCGGTATCGGCACCTGGCATGCCGATTAATCGGCCATGCCAGGTATTTTCCTAATATCGGCATGGCCGATTAATGGGCGTGCCAGGTGCCGATACCGATTAATCGGTGCACCACTAGTAATTCTGTTCATATATATAACTACTGAACTAATTGTTCGACCAATTCTTCTTTAGGCGTTGATCCCTGCCATCTCGCAAGATTCTCCTTGTTGCTGAGGAGAATATCCAAATTCAGCTTTGAGCGCCAACGCTATTTTACTAAACATATTTCATTGGAATGTCTTCAAAAACTCCCCCTCGCTTCTGCTGCTAGAAATTCATAATATTAAGATGTTATGTCATGTTATAATATATTGTTTTCGCGCTGTGCCACTGGTTCGTTATCATTCTATGTCACATAGTTATCAATGTTCTCATTAATTGTACCTATTATTTCTACTTAGCTGCCATTCAAATTTTATGTTACTTGTGCGTTACGTCACCATAAATGTCCGTGTAATTTCAACGGAAATTGTCATATTTCTTCCGCTTACCTCGTCACTGGCGACAAAGGCTTTGAAACTATGATTGACAGTAATTTTCTAATAATATTTGACATAAATGGGTCTTATCATAATTATAATAATCATAGTTAATTAATGTAAAAATCTGTCCATTCAAAACTACCATAAATTATATGACAACAAATCATAAGTTACACAAATCTTAAACTATTTAATCACAAAACATGCTCTTAACTGTTTAATAAAATTTATTTCACATTTCAAAGCAATGTACAACCCTGATATTAAGTCGCCACCCGGATATATATAATCGGCAAATTATTATTTTTTAAATTATTATTTTAATTTTTATTCTTAAGATAAAACAATTTGCAGTTTCTCCAAGAAAGGGGAAATTTAACCTTCAAACTGCACTCCCCCCACCCCCGCCAAAATTTAAACTATTTCTTTGTATTGTAAATTAAATTATTTCTCGAACTCCAAGCAGGTCGAACCTCTTCCCTTTCAATTTTTGCTTAAGACCTGACCATCAGCGGTAAAGAGATTTGGGGCTGTAAATTTTATCTTTCCCTTCTGCGTCATTTTCTGTAGAAAATTGTTCAATAAACGTCTTGAAGAGTGAAACAAGACTCGTACGAAAAAGCTTTATTTTTACTTTCTTTCAGTCGTCCTTCTTATAAAAATTGATTTTGACTAATTCGTGTGTCGAGTTATAATTTTTTACCCTCGGACGTTTCCCGGCCAAGGCCATGCCCATCCATTGAGGACTAACGCCAGGATTCCCTCTCGTCCAAAGTGCTACTATATCATCAACCATACTGCGGAAAGTGGTCCGCACAACATTTATGAAAGAAAAAAGTAATTATTTGTAACAGATTTGCTTAAAATGCAGAAAAGCGTATCTTCAGTTAAAATAAAATTGTACAAATCACAAATGTTTTACGAGTGTGCTAACAAGAATGGTAGAGAGTGGGAAAAAAATTCGCCTACAACCAAAATTTTTTTAGAAACCATAGCAAAAATTAGTAATTGCTAATACGCCCTTTTCTTTTTTGGTCTTTTTGGTCACAGTAAGAAAGTTTTAAAAACAAAACACAATCATTATTCATCAGTAATTTTTTTTTTTTTTTCAGGCATTTTATACTTCAAGGTGGACATTTTTCTCCAAATGATACTTTTGCAATTCATGTACTTTACTCTTATAAATGATTTGCTGCAAAGAATCCTAAATTAATGCATATGCAATAAACTTGTTTTAAATTGCAGAAAATGCAAACCGACTACAAATTACAAATGCTTTACGAATATGCAATCATTAGATGGTATCTTTGCAATTTAAGGTACTTTTCTTGAAAGTTTACGACAACGACGACCACGAAAATGTTATAAGATAGCTTATTTCGACCTTAGGTCTGGTGCACAACCAATCTAATTCTAATTATTATTATAATTGAAAACATGTTCATTGTTTTCATTTATTATTTATTTAATTAATGTTCTGAGCAGAAAAATTATAAAACAGAATTTAGATACGTTTGTAATGAAAATTTATTATTATTTAGCAAAGTATTGTACAATCACGTGGATGGTACAGCCATGGGTTCCCCCGGGGACTTACACTAGCTGGCAAATCTGTTTGTTACATTGTGAACAATCTTTGATTAATGAATTCCCCGACCCAACTTCATTTTAAACCGTTCAGGAGGTACAGTTATGGAAGGAAGTTTGTGAACAAATTTTGCTACACTGAAATGAAAACTGTTCACCAACCTTCTTCCACGATTGAACATTGACGATACCTTCTAGGAACAGGAACGATGTTGATACCTTCTTGAACTCCATACTAGTAAAAGTCCCACCATTAAATATGCGCAAGAAAATAAGAACACTAACTGATCGGCTTTCTTGAAATCCATAATTTCGAGAGAAAATATATATTTTTTTTAAATTCAGTATTCAGGAAAGCTACTTTCAGTTCAACATATTTGACTTCAACAATGATTTAAATATTTCTTCCTCTTTTTGAGGATCAAAGAGCACCATCCTTATAAAGGTATTTGTTTGCACGTTTACCCTTTCATATGAACATGACCAAGTTTCATACACAGGCAGCACGCAATTATACCCGCAGGCAGCGCTTTGAAGTGAACATATTATATAGACGTATCCACCAGATCAAAGCTGCACTTGTCAAACCTTTCCCATTCAACTGTTAAAACAGATATTGTTTATAGAATAACCCACCAATTAAATTTTCAAATTTTTGAAATATTAACTACCTCAAGTATCATACATTAGTGACGAAAAAAATACCCAAATTACTTTCTTTCCACTTTGAAAACCATACCCACCTTAAACCCTTTAAGCCCTGAATTTTTTGTAGGGTTAAGATATGAATGCTTGTATTTGAAACGTTAGCAATTTGTACCTTCAGTCCTTAAAGGGTTAAACGAGTATCACTTTCCCACCGAACTAGTTTCTTCTGCACAACTGCGTTAGATTGGACAATGGTTCATCTTCCAACAAGATAACGACCCTGAACACAGCACCGATAGCAAAAACATATTTGAAGGGGTGGACGTCGGGGGGGGGGGGGGGGGGGGGTTACACTAAATACTGACAAACAGTGTGTATATATATCTTTGTATATATGCAATTATTCATTATTATTATATATATATAAAACCCCATTTTATTCTATACATTATATCAGGTCATCCTATAAGTAATGTCGTTTTTTACGATAGATTAAGTTTAAATTAGTCCTACTCGGTTTAAGCATAAATTTTCCGAAGGTTATATCTAAGAGGAGATCTATCGTGTTTCGCTACATACTTTACAGACCTTGACCAGTGAAGACGTGTGTTTTGCTTTATGTGAACCCCTCAAACATGGCGGTATCAGAAGAGCATATCAGGCATATAATGCTTTACGAGTTCAAAAAAGGGAATAATGCTACTGAAGCAACGCGAAACATTCAGGAAGTTTATGGCAACGATATTCTGCATGTGAGGAAATGTCAAAGATGGTTTCAAAAGTTTAGGAATGGTGACTGCTATTTGACAGATGCAGCACGCTCTGGACGCCCTGCCGAGTTTGATAATGACCTGCTGTTAGCCGCACTTGAAGAAGACTGTTCAACAACTGTCGAAGAATTGGCCCAGAAACTCAATTCATCCCCGTCCACCATCCATCGACATTTGCAACAACTCGGGAAAGTGCCTAACTTAGGAAAATGGGTGCCACATGAATTGTCGGTCGACGATCTGAGGGTGCGGGTAAACATTAGCACAGCTCTTCATTCCCGTGAACTCCAAGATCCGTTTTTGCACCGTTTAGTGACTGGTGATGAAAAGTGGATACTGTACCAGAATGTTAAAGGCCGTCGACAGTGGGTTTGTGCCGGAGAACCAGCGACACCACAGCCAAAACCAAATCTTCACCCTCGGAAGGTGTTGCTTAGTGTTTAGTGGGATAAAGGTGGTGTAATACACTTTGAAACCTTACCACACAACCAAACAATCACCGCTCAAGTCTACTGTCAACAACTGGATCGATTGAACACTGCACTAAAAGAAAAGAGACCTTCTTTGGTTAATCGGAAAGGAATTGTGTTCCACCACGACAAACCACGTCCTCATACCGCTCGGATCACTTCTACAAAAATTGAGGAGCTTGGGTGGGAAAAAACTTCCACATCCTCCAGACCTTGCGCCTTCAGATTATCATCTCTTCAGGAGTCTGCAAAACTATCTTGACGAGAAACAGTATACTTCTTTAGATGACCTGCACACCAGTCTTTGTACGTTTTTTGGCTCAAAACCGCCTGAATTTTATAAACATGGCATTGAAAAGCTTGTAGGACGTTGGCAGAGTGTCATTGATTCCGATTGAAAATATATACTAGATTAAAAAGTTTAAACCGTTTTTTTTGTCCTTCAAATTCCGATCTAAAAAATGACATTACTTATGGGATGACCTGATACATACAATGAACGGATGAACATACCGAAATTGCAAAGCTGGGAATTCGCTTTCAACATAAGAGTACAAGAAACTAAGTCAATAAAATCATGATATTAACGGTTCACTCATTCCTATCAGAAAAGGCTCGAAGAAAATGAGTTTGTAAACAAGATTCGAATTCAAATAATTATCGAATGAATACACAAGTCAAATTGGAATATCGCGAATTTAGAACCCGTATAACGGCCTCCTTTTAACATTTAAATCCTCTGAATAATATGCAAACATAAAGAACCTCTCATTGAAATTTCATTGGATTTTTCTATATTCTGGCAATTCTCATGTAAGTAATCCGTTCTAAATTTCCATTAAATAAATTCTAATAAATTATTACTATTCAAATATTAACATGGTTCATTTCCCAATAATTGGTGTGTGTGTGTATATATATATATATATATAAATAACGATTACGTTGATTTTGCATTCATTAATATGAAACATTATCTCCCTTATATCACACACACACACACACACACACACAAACACAACACACACATTCATTTATTGTTGAGAATTGAAATAAATTTATGCGATGATGAATTTCTTTCCCTTTCCATCTCGTGATGAATATAATGCAAAATATCTTCTTAAAATTATGTTCTCATCGCTAATGATGTTCTTGTGCCGAATGAGAATTGCAAACGAACCTAATTCCAAGACGTGGTTGCAAATTTGTTGATTGGGTTTAATTAGAGATGTCTGTGCCGTTGGTGGCAACCAAAATGAAACGAACTAAAACAAAATATGAACAATACAAGGCTATCAAGACGGGTTCACTCACCAAACACGCACATAACAATAACATAACATAATAACAATAATAACATAATAACGATAATGTAAACACACACGTAACAATAACATAACAATAACAATAATGTAATAAAGCTGGTTTGTAACAAATTTAATAAAATTGTAGAAAAAAGCATCTTCAATTCCCCATCCAAAATCTTACACACACACACACTACCAAGAGGATAACCTCCTCTTGAGCGCTGGGTATCTTTGTGCGAGATGTTTTTGAGGGTTTAAAGCAGCGGTTCTCAAACTACTACTTCTGTACCCCTTGAATTCTTTCACGGGATTTTCTGGATTTTCGAGAGAGAGAGAGAGAGAATTTTTACTTTCTTTACGACCGTGCGACTCGTGGCCGTTTGTTAATCGTATATAAAATTAAAAGGGTTATATTTTCAGGACCCCTTCGCGTACCCCCTAAGATTCCCTCGCGTACCCCAGTTTGAGAACCACTGGTTTAAAGGTATACCTAGCATTAATCAGAATGATATCTTTACAGTTACAGGAGTTTTTGGACAACGACGGCAGCAAAGTTTATAAGGTAGTTCTCTTCCACACTGAGTCACTCAGTGGGTCAGTGAACAAAAGCCAACCAAAAGAAAAACAGTAAAACAAAAAATAAGAGTAAACAAAATAAAAAACAACACGAAACATCACCGGACCTGAGAGCGAATCTAATATATGCACCCATTTTTAAATGGATGTTGCAGTTAAAAATGATTTATCTTTGCAGGCAATACGTAATTCATGCTTTGGATTTTAAAGTAGGTTTGGTCAACATACGGCCCGCCAAAGATTTGTATCAGGCCCGGCTGGCGGATATTGAAAGTTCATTATCAAATGTCATATTTTATTTCGATAAAATTTAATTTTAAAATAAAATTGTATCTAAAATTTGCACACTGGCCCTCGGTGTGGGTCATTAATTGAAAGATGGCCCTTCATGAAAAAAGATTGGACACTTCTGTTTTAAAGGAAAGTGGGCACGAGGTATTAAAAAATTACTTTTCATGTAACCTTTTAAGACCGCTTATTTGGTCTCAATCATTTTGATAAAGCAAAAACGTTCACTGCCAAGGAAGAAAATAATTCTTTGTCAGTTTTGTTAATTCTTCTAAAATTACTACATTCTTCATTTTGAGTATTATTATTATTATTATTATACCCACTATTGTATGTTATTATTAGTTTTATTGCCATTCCCCAACGACGACACATTCGGCTTGATTTTGCTTGTTTGTTGCTGAACTCGAAATTATCATTGACACCCTACGAAATTTTTTGATATCACTAATACTTTTTAACAATTAACATTCCAATCAAGGCGTTTTTCGCACTTCAGCCGGTGTTAAGTTTCTGGGGTGGGTTGCGGGGAGGGGGGTGATATTGATTTAGTACACGACAGTTTTCTTTACCTCGATTATGTTTCACGACATTTGTTTGAACGAGTTCCTTATTTGTTCAGATAAACATATCATTTTACACGCCATTTGAGCGCATGAAAGATCTCTAATGTCACGTTCCTTTCTCGTCATCTGCAAGTTTTTGTCTGTTTTCGCTTTACTCGCTCACTTTTATATTTTCTACCTTTATTCTCTCAATCTCTTTCTATTCTCCCTCTCCTTCCTTCACTTTCTTGTTTGACTACGATTATTCTCTCGTGTTTTACTTTCTTGTTTTCTCTCTTTTTTATTCTCTCTCTCTCTCCTCGCAATAGCGTGGCTCTGCTCTCCTCTCCTATTTCACTCCTCTTTTAGCTCCCTCCCCTAAAGATTACTTCAAGCTTTTTATCTTACAATATTTAAACTGAATTTGCATTCTAGAACGGTTTCCACCGAAATCCGAGAGAATATTCAACCGTTTTTCGAGTGACCTTAAACAACAATTTTTATCGTTTCAGATTATTTAATAATTCTGAAAATGCGTTAAAATTTTACGCGTCTTCTCGCAATATTGGTTGTCGATCACCTTTTAAAAAGTATCTCAACACAAATAGTATTTCGGAATACATTTACTCATCTTTCGTTTGCCGGAGAGATAAATAATTAATCTTTACTTCCTCGTTGGCTTGACGCTAACTCGTCATTTCTGTTTAGCGCTTCGTGTATGGATGGAACGTCCCGTCCCTTCTTTAGTTGGGTTCCTTTTGTGTCCTTTCGTCAATACCGTGCCGTGGATGTGATATTGGCGAAGCCGTTCGTATATCGCTAAAAGGCGATAATTGTACGCAAACCATCAATACGCTCAGCGTCAGTTTCTGCTTTTCGGGCTCGGTTGGAGAGTAGAATTTCTAGGATATACAGGATGAAACGGAGTAGAAATAGTCTCGTAAATTTATCTTCGTATTTATGATTTGATCATGGAATGAATTCGATAATATATACGTGTCTCTCTGTATCTATAAATATATATATACAGTGACATTATACACACACATTCTTTTTTTACGAGTATACTTTAACTTTATCTGGTTTTATGTTGTTCAATGCACATTTAAGGTCATGATTAAGCGGGTTCATTTCAAATGCATTCATCAATATTCTCTCGGAAAAGTATAGAAACAAGCTTTAAATGTTGATGAAAGCCAATATTCTACTCTATGAAATATTACGTTTTTCTACCTTCACACGTATGAAATATGGCTTCAAAGTGCACTATTTCGTATGAGGTAAAGCATACTTTAATAATATCATACAAAGAGGGCTGAAGTCAATGAGAAATTAATAAAGAAAAAACCCGACGATTTTCAAACAGGCATGATGCGAAACATAATTAAAGACAATGAAACTGCCACGATGATGATACGAGTAGGCGTTGAAAACCATGGAATCTACCACAGATTGAAGACCCGAAGATTAGATGACTAAGTAGTAGACGTAAATCTACACTCATATACAAACTGAACCAGGAAAGGTTAACCATTTGAAGCCTAATTTAAGTTCAAATTAGAAAATAAAATATTTTCACCAGAATCAAACCCAAATGAAAGCCTTAAACATGTTTTCACCAAAATAAGTAAAAGTTGTTTGGATTCGGTGATAGATTCGCCATGATACAAAATGGACCCTTCATACAACATTTATTTCTGTAACCATAAGACTACGCATCTTTCTCAAAACATTTATTTCTACGACTATAAAATTGGGTGGAGAAAAATATTTTGGGTAGCGTTCACGTTATTGATGTCAGATCAACGTTGCCTTGTTCACCAAAAAAAAAAAAAAAAAAAAAAATGTAGGGAGAACGGATAAGCCGCACAGCTGTTTTCAGGGTTGCCAAAGTAGGAGTTAAGTTTAGGAACAAATGGAATCACTGAAACCAATAGGCAAAATTATACGAGTTATGCACAAAACACTATTATGGATTCATATGTGCCCAACGGAGGGAAAGGGTTTAAAAGCATTCGTTGTAGTTGGTTTTAGTAAATGTTAATCTCTCTTCTTCTTTTACTTTTTAGTTAAAAATAGCTTTCACTGCAACTTGGTTGCAGTTGTTGTTGTTTACTTTCAGTGGTCATAATATATATGTTGGGGTAAATGTGATAAATTGGTAATTATGCATATTTACCGGTAAATATGCATAATTGAAAATATCATGACTTAACCTAACCAATTGTCAAGGGCGTACAGTTGACCTAACCGGGCATTCAATTGACCTAACCTGGCATTCAAGGTTGCCCGGTTAGGTCAACTGTACGCCCTTGACAATTGGTTAGGTTAAGTCATGATATTTTCAATTATGCATATTTACCGGTAATTATGCATAATTACCAATTTATCACATTTAACCCAACATAACTTATATACTGAATGTAATAATTTTTTTTTTTAATTTAGAAACTTGCTTTTTGAACCTTAAAAACTGTAAAAACAATTTGCTATAAAATATTTTTTAATCTAAAGTGAATAACGGGAGAATGTTTTCCCCAAGTGATTATATATGTATATATACAGTGTATATATTGTATATCAAATATTATTCACGTGTTACTTTTGTGAAATAATTTTCATGTGTGTGTGTATATATATATATATATACACACACAATATATATATAATAATTGCAATTTTTACATAAACATCCATACAAACGAAATGAGTGCGGCTGCCAGTGGTGATGAGATGCTTACTGAAGTCTCGTTAAATAGTGACCTATAAACAAGGTTAATTTCCTTATAATTGGGATGTAAACCACCTAAATTTATTTGCATTCGTAAATATGAAACTGTACTTCCCTTATATTACACACACACACATTTGCACATCTCCGCATAAGTGGGGTACCGACTTTGTCAAATCCATATATCTAAAAAAACTACAGAAGAAAATCTACTGTAATTTAACCAAATATAACCTGAGTCAATATCATCGAACTGAGAAGGACGTGATAAGTGTTTCGGACACAGCTGAGGGTTCGAAGGGTGTTTTATGTTCATTAAGTAGTGAAATACGCGCTAATCTAACCTAACCAACCTTTAATCTAACCTAATCAAGACTTATGTTTTTTTTAGGACAGTAAAAATGTTTCTAGATTTTTTTAAGCAAAAAAAAACCAAAAGTGTTACTTCATCTAAAATTGCCCCATCACATCTGTAAATTATCACATACCCGCGCTCACTTACGCCCAGTTGCCTACACACACACACATATATATATGCGTGCATGAAAGTGAAAATTAATTAAGATTAGGGCAGTTAATGTAATTAGGTACGGAACAAAACCAAATGCATATTTGTAACTTGTGCAACGTTCTATTCGCCTAAGGTGGAAAAACAGTAGCCAACTTTCTTCTAACTTCTAAACGACCCTTTCTTCGAATATATACAAATTGTCTGCTAACTAATTTCAATATGTAAATAATTCTAGCGAAAAGTTAAGGCTTGACTCCTGTAGGATTAAGTTCTTGATTACCGATGAAGGACTTTATGCTAATGGTTTTCCCTCTTTGGTTCTCATGTTGGCTGCTCAAATTAGGTATTCAATAGAGCCCAAATGGATACTTCAGTATCGGTGGTAATGCACTATAAGGGAGTAGAATTGTTTCATGAATTTGGAAAGCACTTTTCACTCACTCACGCACGCACGCATGCAGCCATGAACAAATAAATAACTTAGAATTTACTAGGTAATCAATCTATCTATGCATCTGTCTGTCTATCTATCGATTTCTCTCTCTACCTCTCTCTTCACCTATTCTTCGTTGTGAATATATTCATTTATCGAGTGTCCATTATCAGTAATCTTAATAATTTGTTTTTCAGGGAAATTAACTCGTCAGCAAAGTGATATATTTACAATGGTGTTCGGTGCCTTCATATCTAACTTAACATACCTAATTTATCTTGCTTTATTATTTAGTTATAGCTAAATTAATTTTGTTTATTAAACGAAGTTATAGTTAAGGTAACCAACGGGGTGCCATAGAGCTTTCTTTGCTGGGTTTGAGAAATATTTCGCAGAGCGTGTTAATCCCTTCGAGGAGGGTAAGACAGCGTTAAAGCAGTTAAAGTAAAACGTGGTTACAAAAGGCTGTTTTCCTTTGCCTTGAAAATTATATTCGAGGTGTTAATTCCTTCCGAGGTATTTAAGTCAGAGCGTGAGAAAACTATCACCCTCTCAAAAAGAAATAAGTTCTTTACTTTTGCATTTCTTTTACTTAAGTATTGTAAATTGCATTCAAAATAAACAAAATATAACAGGGACAGGTAAATTGAAAGCAGAATGCTTGCTTTAAATGTAAAGTTCAACATTGGTGTGTTGACTCTCTTGAAGGTAATTTCAGCGACATTACAACACAACTTTGAGTGTATGTTTGTTCTGTGGACTTAGGGGAAACCATGAAAAGGAAGTTAAAGATTAAAGGAAATTGTAAACAATTGTAAACAATCTTGAAGCACGGATTGTAGCACTGGAAATTCAAACCACTGGACAAGGGAAGAGTGAAAATCCAACATCGGATATAAACTCTAAGGTTGAATGATTAGAAAGAACAAAGCATGCCCCGTTTCGAAACTACAGTGAGTAGTCCGGAAAGTAGAATAAATGAACAAGAATTGAAGGTAGTTAAAAATAAAAGACCCTCAAAACCGAAGTACATGGATTCTAAACCCATTACCATAAAAAAATAGGTTTGACTTGCTTGCTGACGAAGTGGAGGAGTCCTTTTTAATTGGGGATTCTCTGTTTAGAAATCAAGTGGACTTTTCCGGAGTAAAACACGGGACAAAGAGAAAACTTAGATGTTTTCTTGGTGCCACAAGTCGGAGAATAACGCGGGAGTTAGACAACATTAAGGTCAAGAGTTAAAAAAAAAAAAAAAAAAAAAAAAAAAAAAAAAAAAAAAAAAGTACAGTTTATAATAAGTTTGTAAATATTTAGTGATTATTTAATAAAACGAAACCTTTAAATTTTCCTAAAATTTAAATTCTTTTACAGGGTGGCCAATAAATTTTTATACAGGGTGGCCCATCAGTCCCAATCGGTTATAATTAAAGCGAAAATCCATCTAGCGAATTTTAAAAAAAATTCGCTAGGTAGGTTTTCGCTTTAATTATAACCGATTGGGACTGATGGGCCACCCTGTATATTAACGATATAGACGTCGGGCTCCTAAGTACAATTTCTAAATTTGCTGACAATATCAAGTTAGGAAATAAGAACGCTTCAAAATGATATTGATATGTTGAGCGAATGGTCTACTACTTGACAGATGCCATTCAACTTGGACAAATAACAAATGTAAAGTACTGCGCATAGGTTACAAAATTATAAGACCGATTATCCTCTGTTAGGGAGGAACTTGACTGAGACTAATCTAGAGAAACACTTAGGAGTTTATATTAGCAATGATCTGAAACCATCAAGGCACTGTGCAGAATACTAGGTTATAAAAGTATTAAGTTACATTAAAAAGACAGTTCCATTTTAGAAACGACGACATTGTAATGTCTCTATAATTCACGAGTTAGACCTCAACTCAAGTACTGTGTACAGCTTTGGGTCTCAGTACCCTAAGAATAATATAGAAAGGTTGGAAAAGGTACAAGCAAGGGCCACAAAACAACCCTTCAACGGGTGCAAAACTACCAACGAAGATTAGAACGTTTAAATTTGTTTACTTTAGAGACGAGTAGGTTCCGCAGTCAGCTTATTCAAGTTTTCAAGATGCTCAATGGAATAGAGAGGGTAGACTACAGAAAATTATTCTCATTTAATACCAATCCGACAAGAAATAATGGTTTTAAATTGGAACTTAAAATATTTAATATCTGGAACCAACTTCCCTCGGGTGTTGTTTGAAGCCAAAGTGTAAACATGTTTAAAAATAGGATGGACTCAGGGCTTAAGACTGTCCTCGCATAGTATTATAAAGTAATCCCGCGGATGTTTAAAACATTTCCTCCTGTAATTAAATCTCCCCCCACTTTATAGAGACGTCTCTGGTTGATTGTGCCCCACATAGCCGAGCATTTTTCAACCTAGTGAGTGAGCAACATGAATGTCACCCAGTGAAGAAAATTTGTTGCCCAGTAAGTGAAATTTTAGGGTACTGGGCGACAAGGAATTTTCAAAATTTGTAAAGATAGAATTGTCTTGGGAGTTGACTTGGGAGCATTGTCTTGGAAGCCATATAAATACATATAATACATGCACATATGCCACAATTAGAACTGTTTATCCTAAATGTAAATATGAAATTTACATTGAATATTTATATATAGATAATATTAGTGTTATTTCAGACCACACGGGGATGGTGGCCTGATTAAGGAACATCAGGATCCATAGTATCCTTAATCCAGGTGTGTGCTGGGATCGGTTGTTAAATTTTGATTGGATCACCGAACCGTTTGTTTGTTTTTAACAAATATTTAAGTCAGTAGAAATTTATTTTTTATATCTAAATTTTTTTTTCCATTTTTTCAGGATTTTATAGAAAAATATAGGTAGTATCACAAGCAGTGGTCGTTTCAATATTTATTTATTTTTTGATGAAAAATTAGTTTATTTTTAGATAATTATGTTATCAGTGAGTATAAAGAATAGTTAAATAATTTCTGCCAAAATGTTACAAAATGCTGTTTGGAAAAACTAAAATGCGTTGGCTTCCGGGATTCCGTCCCGGACCCCGCTGGGGGAGCTACCGCCCACCCCAGATCCCCTAGCTTAATGACTCGCGCCATTTGCGCTCGCCGATTTACACCCCTATCTGTATCAGAACCGGTTGTTAAGAAATTAGCAGCACACCCCTGCCTTAATCCCCCCCTCACTTCCTGATCTGCCTTTGTCGCCCAGTGGGAAAGCTTAAAAAATGCTCTGCCACATAGTACGATCAACCATCAAACAAAAGTTTTAGCACTTGTCTCATAAACACATTTAAGTGGGAGAGACTTGAATTAGCCGTAGCAACACCGAGATATCACCTACGAAACACTCATTCTCCATGAGGAAAAAGTACAGGGGGATAGATACAGGGAACTCCGACTGATATTCCTCGCCGGAAAGAGATTTCCTCTATTATCATGGTTTCAAAACATCGCGAAGTATGGACGACTCAATATATCACTTACTGCATAAGTACTTTTCATGGCGGGGGACCCAAGTTCAAACCCAACGATCTTAAAAGAGTTGGCAAACACATACACAGGACAGACCTCCAATTGCAGGAGAAACGCTTACACACATGCATGCCTTGTTAATATGTCTAAAAAATGCTGGAAAAATATTTTGTAGAAACACAATTTCATAAAAAAAAAAAAAAAAAATGCATGGCATAGATTAAGTATGTAGAGTTGCATTTCTGCCAACACAATTTTTTTTTCTTTTTGTTGGCTGGATGCACGTGACGGGTGAGGGCATGCTATGGAAAATCTGATTGCTGTTTTTAATTCTTGTTTCCATATGTTCGAGGTTTCCTTGATGATACCAAGTGGTTGATGTGCGATCAGCACAAGTATACGGTGTCCCAGCAGTCTTGGAGGGGTTTTATTTGGCTATAACGTTTTTCTTTTTTTATTACTTTATTTATTTTTATTTTTCAATTAAAGTATCCTTACTGCGATTAATGAAAATGGAATCCTGGACAGTGCAACAAAGAGTGGATATTGTGGAACTTTATTTATTCGTAATTAAAATCGCAATAAATCTATTTTCAAGTGTTACAAACCTTTTTTATTTGATCCCCAAACAAAAAAGTTATAGCCAATTAAAACCCCTCCAAGACTTCTGGGACACCCTTTATATTATTGTTCATACGGCGGTGCTTTCTAGTGTACGATCTGTGTGTGGATGGCGTAAGTGTAGAGCTAGTTTATACATGCTCCTCTTTCCTGTAAAATTTCCATGGCTACTTTTCCAGAGTCAAAGTATTTTTTCAACCATTTGCCCTACCCGCCTCTGTCGGGAGGGAGCGGAGGCTAGGGAGGAAGAGAAGGCTGGGAAGGGAGAGAAGGCTGGGGAGGGAGAGAAGGCTGGGGAGCGAGCCTTATGCTTTTCTATCCAGTTTTTTACTACTGCTAGAATAGTTAAAAAATTAACAGTTCTACAATAGGAACCTCCCCGAGTGGACCGAAAGGTCTTTGAGGCTTCCTCTTCTTTCTCTTTCTTTCTCGGGGTACGTATTGGCGATGTCGTAACACCTCTTCCCATCGATCAGCGAAGTTAAGCGATATTGGGTCTCGGTTGTAGTAAGATGGGGGACCGTTCTCTGCGTTCAGATGATGCAATGACCCGTGGTTCGATCCCACGTAAACACCACACACACACACTCATATATATACATATAACATATATAGGGTGAACCAAATGTAGGTGGACAGTAAATGATAACGTTTATTTTGAGAATACATATTTAATTTTTTTGTATACTATAATACAAAATAAAATTTAAATAAATTTAGTTATAATATTTAATATAATAAAACACAAACACCATAGTTATAATGAACACCATAGTTATAATATAATATAACACAAACCGTATTCAACCTACTGTCCACCTACTTTTGGTTCACCGTGTATATATATAATAATATATATATAATATATATATAAGCACACCGGACAAAAAATTAGTCACCCCTAATAGCACCGATAGTAGGAAGTTCAAGGTCACACAGAGGGCGCTGATGTAGCATTGGTAAGTGACAAGTAGCGGTGACGTAGCACACAGGATCAGATCTGTTTCGTGAGGTGGTGAAGAACAAAGTGTGTGTTGGATATAGTCTGCAAAATGGGTCGTGAGGCAGACGTTACTCAGTGGCAAAAAGGAGCCATCGTGTTTGGCAGAGCCCACGGACACAAAATGTCTGAAGTAGCCCAATTTGTTGGTGTGTCAACGCGTACTGTCCAGCGAGTTTACAAAGAGTGGTGTAGTTCGCAATCAACTGACAATCGACGGCGTAACTGTGGCCGGAAAACAATTCTCGACAATAGGGCCGCCGCCATGTTTCTCGTCTAGTAACTGCAAATCGTTTTCAAACCAGAGAACAATTGCTCCAAGAAACAATGAGGTTCTCAGCGACCAATTTCCGAACGGACATTGCGACGAGAACTGCATGCGATGGACATCTGGAGCAGGGTGCCACGGAAGAGGCCGCTGTTAACAGCAAGTCACAAATTGGCACGTTATAAATGGGCTCAGAGGCACAAAAACTGGACTGCGGCAGATTGGAAACGTGTAATTTGGTCCGATGAGTCCCGTTTTTGTTTGTTCTCCAATGATGGGAGGCGACGAGTACATCGCAGGTCCAATGAAGCCTTTAATCCTGAATGCGTCGAAGGTGTTGTTCAGGCTGGAAACAGAAAGCGAAGCGCAGGAATAGACACCCACGGACTCTGGCGGAACTCGGGACCGGCTGATGAACGAGTGGCAGCAAATCGATGTTCAGTACATGCACAACCTCGTAGAGTCTCTGCCTCGCCGGATTCGTGCGGTTATCAAGGCCAGAGGCGCCGTCACACGTTATTAGGTACATTCTGAGAGGGGTGACTAATTTTTTGTCCGGTGTGCTTATATATATATATATATAATCTTTTAAATAAATACCCGTTTAAAAAATTAATAAAAATAAATCTTATACCCATTATTGTTTCCCTTCTTATTTATTCCCATTAAAGCTCGTAAATTTTCAAAATAAAAATTAAAAAATTGTTAAGCACCATTTTAATTAACATAATATATAAGGTTCATGTTCTGAATTTTCTTCAGATTTAAATACAGTGTATATATAATATATATATATATATATATATATATTATATATATATAATATAATATATATATATATTTATATATATATATATATATTTATATATATATATTATATATATATACGGGTGATCAAAAAGTAACGCAACCCATGGGGAAACGCACATAATTGATTTTTTCCTTCTGTTGCAGAATTGCAGGCGATGATTCAGAGGTGTGTTGATGCAATTTCACAGGAAACGTTGCAAAGGGTCTTTAAGAACATGAATCGCCGTATCCACTTGTGTGAAGCACAGAACGGTGCCCACTTCCAGCACTTGCTCTGAAATAAATCTTTTTCCCATGGTTGCGTTACTTTTTGATCACCCTATATTTATATATATATATATTATATATATATATATATATATATATATATATATATATATATTTGTCGAACGTTTCTGTAAATTTTCGTCTGAGACTACTTTTCACACAGTGGGTCGAACAGGTTATATACGAGGGGCAGTTAGAAAATAAGTTTACACGGCGTCTAATTTCGTAACTAAAAGACCTACATTGATTACGTTTGTATCAGGTGAATTTGTTAATCATTGTTGGCAACACTGCACGTCGATCGATTCGGCTGCCATCTATCGTACATTGGTTATACGAGTCAGTTGAACATGCCGGCTCGACTGGAACAGTGCCCTGCCCTACGGAGCAGTCCAGGACGTTTACATTTAATGGCCGCTCGTAAACGTTCCAGTGTTGAACAATATGCAGCTGCATTGATTGTTGTGCCTTTTTGCATGAAGTCTGCGAGCAAAACGCCTTTGTGGTCCCAAAACACGGTAACCATCACTTTGCCAGCGGACCTTATAATCCTGAACTTCTTTGGTCGCGGGGACTCAGGTGTTTCCATTCCATGCTGGCACGTTTTGTTTCCGGAGTACGGTGGTGAACCCATTTCTGTATCCTGTGATAATGCACTCGAGAAATTCTTGACCAGTGACAGACTCGGAATATCGTGCAGAAATGACAGGGTACTGTTCCAGTCGAGCTGTAATGTTCAATTGACTCGATAACCAGTGTACAGTAGATAGATGGCAGCCGAATCGACGTGCAGTGTTGCCAACAATGATTAACGAATTCACCTGATACAAACATAATTAATCAATGTAGGTCCTTTAGTTACGAATTATACGCCGTGTAAACTTATTTTCTGACCGCCCCTCGTGTGTATGTGTGTGTGTATATATATATATTTTTTTTTCCAATATTTAATAATTTTCGCTTGTTAACGCGAGCGAAAGTGATTAAATATTGGGAAATAAAAATATATACCCGTAAGGGATGTTATAATTATAATAAGGTTTAGAGATAGGTTTTTTTTTTTTTTTTACGCATACAATGGTTATTTTCCCGAATTTCACAGCGCTTAAGATTTAATTTTTAAAAAAAAACGTGAAGTCAAATACGCTGTCTCTTGTACTTCGTCAGACTTTACATACCCTCTGATTTGTTTTAGGTTAGGTTACGCTAGGTTAGATTAGTTTAGGTTAACCTGAGCTAACTTAACCTCACCTCAAAAAGGTAGGTCACGCAAGAAAAACCGACTTATTTACAAGTTCGACTTAAATGGTAAAAAAACGTGGCTTACTGCGTGCACTACTTAGGAATTTAGGTATATATGCACCTGGTAACCTGGTAAACCTGGTCAAAGTTCCGTGCGTTAGTCTCTCTTCACACGAAGGTCAAGCTGGTGGCTCCACCTCTACGACTGACCTGATGGAGGAGCGAGTTGCTTTCTTGCAATCTCCATCGCACATAGCCAGTACACCCGCTCATCTGGTACCGTTCTGAGTCAGGCATCTAGTTTTTTTTTAAGATTTCACCTTTGACCCTGTGTTGTTCTTAAGGTCCTTTGGAAGCTGTTTGAAAGGTCTTGGCCCCCTGACGACCGAGCTACTTTCCTTCAGTGTTGAGGGTGTCCCTTGCCACCTTTAGTTTGAAAACACTACACTTTGTACTTTTTTCTATTTTCCACTGTTGTTTGAATGTTAATTGGGTTTAGTGTGAGGTTAGGTACCAGTTTTTGATCATTTTCCATAGGTAAATTATAGTTTCTCTCTCTCTTCTTTCCAGCGAATACAGATTTAATTTACGTAGTCTTTCCTAGTAGTCGAGTTTTTTGCAGCCATGAATCTTGGCTGTGAAATTCTACTGGACTTCGTTTATTAATTTCTTCTCTTTTGTATGGGGACGTCAAGACTGAGCCGTATTGAGTGTTGGTATGATCAGCGTTCTCAGCAGGGGAATCATTACCTTCTCGTCCCTTCTTTTAAAGGTTGTCAGTAACTGCCGGAACTCGTTTCGCTTTGTTTATCGCTATCTGATTCTGTGTTTCAAATTCTGCATCATCGGTCATTATTATTCCTAAAGCTTTTGCTTTCCTGCTTCTCTGGATTTCCTGTCTATCACTTGGGCATAGTATGCTGTCTAAGTTCTCCATTTCTTTCATATCTCGAGAGCTGAAATTTGTTATTTGTGAATACCAGATCCAAGCAGTTATTTTTTTTCTGGTGTTATCTGTTATCTCCTGTGTTAACATAAATTCATTTGTTAGACCTATCAACATATTTGGTTGCTACTGGTCTTCTCTTTTGCACCCCTTGTCCTGGTGTATATACATAACATTTCGCAGGATATCTGGTCCTAGTCCCCTTATTTCTGCCCGGATATTATTCTTTAGCTCCTGGATAGTACGTGGTTTGTTAACATAGACCTTATCCTTCAAATAGCCCCAAAGGAAATAGTCGGGAGCTGTTAGATCTGGTGATCGTGGTGGCCATTCAAATGCAGAATTTCTGGATATCAAACGTTCACCAAAGAGTCCTCTTAAAAGGCCCATAGTTAGCCTGGCGGTGTGGGCAGTGGCCCCATCTTGTTGGAACCACATATCTGGTTTGTCTGCAACAGCTGGTCGTAAGTAATTTTCAATCATGGCCCGATATATGTCGCCAGTTATGGTCGCGGCGACTCCGGGCTCACTTTCAAAGTAGTACGGGCCAATGACCTTTTCGGATGTAACACCGCACCATACTGTACACTTAACTGGATGTAATTGACGTTGGTGAAGTGTTTCAGGGTTCTCAGTACCCCATATCCTGCAGTTTTGCTTGTTTACAAAGCCATTAAGTTGAAAATGAGCTTCATCACTCTTCATCAGATTGTGAGTAAAGTCATTCCGTCTGGCCATTTCTTGGAAGCGGACTGCATAGGCAAGGCGTTTTGGACGATCTGTTGGCTTTAGTTCTTGCACTAGTTGGACTTTGTACGCAAACAGGTGTAATTCGTTTTTTAAAATCCTTTGAAGAGACCTGCGAGATATTCCAAGCTGAGCAGAACGCCTTCGGGTTGATGTTTCGGGATTCTCCTCTACACTCCTCTGCACGCATACATTAGCACCATGTCGGGCTGAACGTGGTCTCCCGGCTCGTGGAAGATCGCTAACTGAGCCCTGCATCTGAAAACGCGCGACCAAGCGACGGACCATCCTCTCCGAAGGCGGTGTCCGCACTTTGAAATGACGGAATAGGCTCTTTGAGTTAACTTTATCGATTGATGATGCTCGAAGTAAAGCTCTATGATTTTGGTTCGCTGCTGAGTTGTGTATTTTTCCATGATTAATTTGCAAGGGGTCCTTTATATATCTGGAGAAAAGAAAAAAAATATTAATAAACAAAAAATTATGAATTTTTTAAAAACCGGTCGTGACTTTTGCGCCACCCTTTATATACACATTTCTTCCCATTCTTTTGTATTTTATAAAGAGGAAATTAAAATCACTGCAGAGTATTATATTCAGGGATAGGATGTTTAAGGACTTTATTAAGTTTCTGATGTTGGCAATGGCTTCAGAAAATTTTGCAGTTGGAGTGTTCGAAGATCCATAGATGACTATTAGTATCATGTTTAGTTTTTTCAGTTTTTACTGCCAAGAGCTCCACCTAGCTGTCTGATTTACTTATTGTTGTCTCTGTCGTATGGCTCTTGCGTATGTAAATAGCACAGCAAACGTTTCGTCTCTCTGTTCTGTCAGCTCGTAGTATGTTGTAACCAATTTTTATTTATTTTTTATCTATGCAGTATTAACAGTTTTCACAATCTCCTTGGCAGTTTTTAAGGCGCGTTTCTGTGAGGCATGCGGTGTCAGTCCTTGTTTCTTCAAATTCTTGCAGGTATGAAACTTTGTTTATCATGTTGTCGGTCTTATCCCTTCAATATTTGCCAGGACTATATTTATGTTTCCTGTTTTGCTTTGTCCTTCGAGTATTCCAAATTCAATTTCCTTCAGTGTCGCATGTTTTGTATTCCTATGGTCCTCCATTTATGTAAAGTGCGCAGAGACGAAGGTTAATGAGTGTACATGAGTTCATCGGATGGAGAGTAATATCATGCAAGTTCAGACTAATGTGGAGAAAAGTGTGAGCAAAGTACCCCATCGGGGCCGTTTGTCTCGTGATGGATTGCCCCTTCGCTCTCTATCGATCGGATGATGCACTCTTTTCATCGAATTTTTCACAAACGACAAACGGCAAACCGAAATTACATTAATATCGCACCAATCCAATCCGACCCAACCCGACGCAGCGCAACCTCACCTAATGTATAATTTCACCTAATCTAACCTCGTGTAACCACCTAATCTGATGTAACTTCAGCGAAACTAATGAATTGCAACCTAAACTAATGCTAATTAACATACAGTAACTTGAAAATCCATTCTATTTTATTCACTTTTGGAGAATTGGAACAAATGAGCTAATTCACCATCGGGGTTTGGACCGATATGAGAGAGACAATTGCGTATGTATTTGGAGCAATTACTATTTTTACACACACACACACACACACATATATATATATATACACACAAACTCATATTATATATATATATATATATATATATATATATATATATAGGGTGAGCCGTAAGTTTCGATACATAGGAAAAATAACATTTTTTTATGGACAACCATTTTTATTTATATAATATGCTCTACATGGTTGCCATTGTTTTGAAAACACATTTCAATACGTGTTCCCCACTGATGATGAACACGCATTAGCACAGTTGACGTTATGCTTGTAATGGCGTTGGTGATACGTTCCTTTAGATGATTTATGTCTCGTATCTTTTCCTGATACACCATGGCCTTCAAGTGCCCCCAAAGATAGAAATCAAGGGGGTGAGATCTGGGGATCTGGGAGGCCACTCCACAGGACCACACCGACCAATCCAAGCATCCGGAAACTGCTGATCCAAATACCGACGCACGTGAAGACCATAATTTAAATTTTGCTATGTATGGAAACTTACGCCCCACCCTCTATATATATATATATATATATATATATATATATATATATATATATATATATATATATATATATATATATACACACAATATAAGTTAAAGCCAAAACATATATATATAAGTTAAAGCCAAACTTTAGGCATCCTTCCGATAATCTACGATTTTTGTCCGATAGTTTACACAATGCCCATCCTACAGTTAATATATCTACTATAATAAGAATGGATTCACCAAAATACAAACAAATTTTAGAGGAAACCCCCTCCCATCCATTTGGAAGCTCAAAAGGGGACGCAACTGGATCTTACAACAGGACAATTACCCGAAGCACCGATCACAACAACGAACAAGAATGGCCATCGTAATCGCCCGACCGAAATATCATTAAATGGATATGGAGACCAACAAATCGACATGACCTGGAAACTGTTTGTCAGGAGGAATGGAGCAGAATTCCGAAGGAACGAATCAATAAGTTGGTATAACGTTACAGACAACGGTTGCTCCAGGTTATTGCTGTGAAAGGTGAGCATACAAAGTATTAAGGCAAAGTCTGCCTATACTTTTGCACTTTATCTATAATAAACATCCCTTCTCATTTATCTTTCTTCCATTAACACTTAATGGTATATTATATTAAGAAAATGTCAAAAGTATAACTGTAGGATGGACATTGTGAAAAGTATTCGCCAAAATGATAGATTAATTATCGGAACGCTGTCTATATAAACTATTGGCCTTAACTCTATTTCTACACATTTCCACCCGAAGTGTTCATTCTGACGAAGGTCAAGCTTTTCACTCCACCTTAGACTATAGTTTAACGTGCAATCTGAACCACGCCTCACCAACAGCTTAGCGTCTTAACCACTAGTCTATACAGGGTGTACCCATTTATCTACTAACCACTTTCTTTATTGTGTGGAAGGATGAACAGCTGGGTTTTGCTGCGCGCCGCCTGCCGTCGCCGGGTCTCGATCCCGGGGCCGATGGATTTGTAGTCAGCGATGCTGACCACTACACCACCTAGGCACATATATATATATAATATATATACAGGGCGTCCCAAAAAAATGTACACACACTTTAACAGCTGATAGCTCAATTGATGTTTCTTTTCTTTCCAAGTTTAAACCCATTAGAATTAATAATGGCTTCAGACTAAGCTTTGAACACAGGAAATTCATTCTAAAATGTTACTGGAAGTGTGAAAACGCAGTTGAAGTGCAAAGACAGTTTAGGAGGGAGTTTCAAACAGATCCACCAACGCGACTTACCATCACTCGAATTAGAGATAATTTTGAAGCCGATGGAACTGTTCAGAATGTCCACAAGAAGCGTTCCGGAAGACCACGGACATCGAGCAAGCCCCACAAAGCAAGAAAGAGTACTGGAAACGTATCACCAAAGTCCAAGAAAATCTGTGCGGCAAGCGAGTCGTGAGGTTAGGAATTTCAGAATCGTCTGTCCAACGCATTTTGAAGCGCTGTCAATGGAAAAGTTACATTCAAGATTAGTCCATGCTATTAATGAAGATGATGATGATCCGGACCGAAGAGTGGAGTATTGCGAGTGGTACTTGGCACGATGTGGATGTGGATGTGGATTGGACGAAGGGTTTCGTAGAATACCCTCCGCGTTCACACAGACCTCACACCACTAGACTTTTTTTTATGGGGATACTTAAAAGACAATCTACGCTATAAAACCTGCAACAGTCGCTGAATTGAGAGCAGCCATTGAACGAGAATGCACACAAATACCAAACGAAATGTTTCGTGATGTTTGCGATTCCATTGCTTCGCGTTATCAGCATGCCTGGACCAGAACGGACGTCAGTTTGAAACAGGCGTTGACAAAACAATTAAATAATGTCTGTAGATTCTATTACATTTTGAAATGAAATGTATTTTAATAAACACTGCCTTTATAATTATTTAAAGTGTGTATACATTTTTTTGGGACGCCCTGTATATATATATATATATATAATATTATATTAAAAGTCGATTTACTGTTATTAAAATAACATTTTCAGATTACTTAAAAAAATTACACGGAAATCATTTCACGGAAACAGTAAATCCGAACTGCTTAAAATCCCGGGTTCAAAATTATTAAAAAAAAAAAAAAAAGTGCTTTTTTTTTGACAATTTCCTTAATCTCATTATGAAATACTCGCACAATTAAAAGCTTTTAAACTCTCGGCTTATTCTATATTAATATTTCAATAAAAAAGCTTTTAAACTATATTCAACAATATATATATAAAAATTATATTATATATATATATATATATATATATATGATACACAGACCGTGCATGGAACAAGGAACTCTTCTGGGAAAATTAAACGTAGATAGAGAGAAAGAAAATAAGCGGATATAGAGATTACAGGGATAGGTAAGTATCTAGGAGAAACATCTACAATTTAGCACCATTATAAGGGTCTCTCTCTCTCTCTCTCTCTCTATATATATATATATATTATATATATTATATATATATATATATATGTTGTGTGTGTGTGTGTGTGTGTGTGTGTGTGTGTGTATATAATAACGCTGTTTTTATAATTAAAAAATGATTTTTCAAAGAATTTCAAATTAATAAAAAAAAAAAAAAATTCATACAATTAGTTCGAAGTCAAAATTTTAATAATCTCTTAAATTTAATAAATTATCTACTTTGAATCAAACTAAAAGAAAAATCTACTTATCTACCTATCTTCGGGCTCTTCAAATATAACTTAATTCCTGACATGGAGTAAGTACATGACCGCATAATTATCCGTTACTATTGACAGCGGCGTTTCAAGTAATCGATTACTGACTCATTTTGAATAAAAAAAAAATAAAATAAAATAAAAATAAATACACCCAACGTTGATGACGACACACGACACTATCATTTTTTGAGGTCTTTAAAAGTAGCGAAAAGCTCTCAGTCAGATGAAATATATTAACTACTTTATTATTACGGTCATTTCCAGTATTATTATTTACCTTATATCTTTTAATATATTATAAAGGGGTTCAAAAGGGTAAAATTGGCAATTTAGAAATACAAAATGATGTAGGTTAGAGTTATCCTATCCAAAAATGCAGCTCATATTTGAATTCCCCATGTAAAAACACATAATTTAGACACCCCTGATGGTAGGATTTCCTTCAGATTCATGTTGTCACCTGAGTACGACCCGCCCTAAATTGTACATATGGAAAATACTCGAGAGATGTCCCAAACTTTAGAAATAAAACAAAAACATACTGAAATGAGAGATGAAGTAGATTCTGTACTCTCCCAGCTGAGGTGGGACATGGGAACCATGAAAACAAAAATGGAAAGTACTGTACTCTCAGAATACGAAGCCCAAAGCTCTTCAGCCTATTCCCAAAAGAACTGAGGAACCTCCAGCATACCAACCTGATTAATTTAGAGCACCAACTGAACAGGTTGTTTTGCAAAGTTCCTGACCAGCTATGCCATGCCCTACGAGGGCAGGATGAGAATGGAAAACAACTCTCCCCTCCACCAAATCCCACAAATGAGGTGAGATGCTGCAGATGGGTTGACCGCAGGTCGATCTTGAACCATCGTTCGAAGCCAACAAACAAAAATGTAGTAATATATTATTATTAGTGGTACTACATTGCCGTGCAAAGGAAAAGGCGCGTAAGTCACAATTTGATCAAAATTGAGTTAAGACCATGGTGGGGTCGGTAAGCCATTTATACATCTCTACGCAAAGGAAGAAGCGCGCAAGTTTATATTGGTTAAATCAACGAAAAACTGAAGTCCACTTCCAGTTTATATTGGTTAAATCAACGAAAAACTGAAGTCCACTTCCACTAAATCACATTCTCTTCCAATGGAAAAAACACGTAAGTAAGAGCCAAATTATCTGTGTGTGTGTGTGTGTGTGTGTGTGTGTGTGTGTGTGTGTGTTGTGTGTGATGAACTTTGCAATTATTATTCATTACTAAAATTAGTACAAGAAAATGAATTTCTAACATTTTCAACGCTAAACTTCGAAAGTCATTTTCTCAAAACCACATTCAGTGGACTTACACGTTTCTACCCTTTTACGGCAGTTAGTATTATTACTATAGCACTAATACTAATATCATTACTACATTATCATCACTATATTTTTTCTATTTACTTCTGATTTTTGTTTCAGCATTTTTTTTTCAGCGTTATATTTCCATTTACAATTTTACACATTTACCATCTTCCGAGCATTGGCTTTTACAAACGTTTTACTTCTAAACAGGGTGTTATTGGCACTGCTCTTCTGACCCCTCTAACTGCATGCCTCCTCCTTTAAAGAGAGCACGCAGTACCACGCTTTCGACACATTATCACTCCTTTTCTGTCCAACTCTCTAACGTAAGAGTTAATCGGTATTTTCATTCTTTCATCTACTCAAACGCTAAACTCTGGAACAACCTTCCTCAATCCATCTTTCCCTCTGTCTATGTCCTTCACTCTTCCAAACGCATTGTGTCCCGGCATCTCGAAAACCTCCGACCTTGATTTTGGTTGTCTTCTTCCTGGATGGGAGGGGCGTTCTTACGGGCGTTCTTACGGGCGTTCTTACGGGCGTTCTTACGGGCGTTCTTACGGGCGTTCTTACGGGCATTCGCCCTTGGCCCCTCCTTCCCGCATAAAAAAAACAACAACCGGGTCAATAAAAATTATTATCTAACTTCAGTGATTTATCGCTTCATTTTTGGTTTCATTCATTTCACTTAAAAGAAGAAAAACCCCCAAAACATTTTTTAATCCTTTCAGTTCCAGTTGGAAAATATTCTCTGTTTCATTTCTCGTTTTATTTATTTTTTTTTTTTCTTTTCAGTCGATTTTTTTTTTTTTTTTTTTTTTGCTGTCGATTCTTCACGTCATTAATTACGGTTTTTCTTAACCAGTCGTTCAGATTAAATGTTATTGATTTTTTTCTCTCTCAAAAGTTCTTTATGAAATTTTTTTGGAAGTGTTCTGTAAAGACTCTCGTGTTTTTCTGTTACTATCATGAAACTTCAGTACTTGTAAAAACTAATAATAATATTTTATTTATATATATATATATATATATACACACAACACACACAGTATATACAATGCGTCTCAGGTGGTGTAGTGATGGAGCACCCAGCTGTTTCTCCTTCCATACAATAATAATAATCTTTATTGAGAAAAAACACATTACATAAAATATATATTACATCCATACTGGTTTACACGATGTTGGGATTAACGTTTAATTTTTATAGTTTAATTACAGTATTCTTATCTGAATATGCCGTTGGGAAGTATGACAGCTTTTCAGGTAAAAGATTTTGAGATTCATTTCTATTTTCACAAAGGAAAATGTCAAATATAAATAGAATTTGTGGAAAATAACGTTGCATTTAGTTAACTTTGTCATTACAAATGGAAATTGAGATAATCTTTGAAATAATAGAAAATGATAATAGAAATAATATAAAAGAAAAATGGTGAACGATACAAATCATGATACAATTTTCGAGTTACAAAGTGAGTAAGTCATAAAATGGTTGGTTGATAAATGGGTACAGTAGTGGTTAAGTGGCTGGGATGCTGATCAGGAGGTCGCGAGTTTGAGTCCAGACGAGGACTTTGTAGCTTCTGACCACATGTGGTGGGTCGTGGTCTAGATTCCACGTTAAGCTGTAGTCTAAGGTGGAGCAACAAGCTTGACCTTCGTCA
>JAJOZX010003898.1:0-10000 GCA_023014485.1 Bathynomus jamesi
ACCCAACTTCGTGTCATCCGCAAACTTTGAAACTGTACTGACTAGGCCGACATCTAAATCGTTAATATATGGACAAAAAGCAAGGGGCCCAATACAGAACCCTGAGGAACGACGCTCGCTATATTAGCCCAACACGACTCCGCTGCATCAACAACCACCCTCCGTTTCCTATCTCGCAACCACTCTTCTATCCAATTTATTACTACACCCCTGATTCCATGAGCCTTAGTTTTTTCAATGAGTCTGTGCGGTATGGTGTCAAACGCTTTTTGAAAATCTAAATACACTACATCAACCGCCCGATGTTTATCGTAAACGTCAACCACACACTGAAAAAATTCTAACACATTAGTTAAGCAAGATTTGTTTAGCCTAAAACCGTGCTGCGTATTTCTAACAAAGTTATGCACTTCTAAGTGTTCGACTATACGGCCCCTAATTAATAATTATTGATTCCAGTAGCTTACCTACAACAGACGTTAAACTGATTGGCCTATAATTTCCAGCCGCACCTTTATCGCCTTTCTTAAAGACAGGTGTTACGTTTGCTAACTTGAAATTATCTGGTACGCATCCTTCAGAAATAGACGCATTAAAAATCTTTGTTAGCGGCCCAACAATGCTATCTTTTAATTCTTTAAGTTGTATGGATATGGAATCCGGTCCCGGTGATTTACGCATTTTCATTTTATCAATATAACGCATTACCTCCCCTTCACTAAGCACAATATTATCCAAAATATTACCATTATCAAAAGGTATTATGTCTATGACCGTAGGGATATTCGTTATATCTTCTATAGTAAAAACTAACGTAAAAGATTCGTTTAGCAAGGTAGCCATTTCCTTGTTTTCAGAAACTAGTTCTCCGTTAACATTTTTCAAAGGCCCCAAGACACTTTTTACTGGATTTCTATTGTTGACGTTTTGAAAGAATCGCTTGGGGTTTTCTTTACCGTCACGAGCTATGGAGATTTCAAATTCACGCTTGGACTTTTTTATTACACTTTTCGCTTCACGTCTTACAGATATGTAGTTGTTTCGTAACCACAAATTGTCTTTATCGCACTTATGTAACCTATAAGCCCTATCTCTACTCTTTATAATGTCTCCTACTCTAGAAGTAAACCACAAGGGCTGCTTGTTTACTTTCGCATGCTTAATTTTGTACGGTACACATTCCTCATTTATAGTCCTAAATACTGTTTCAAACGATTCTCACATTAGTTTTGCGTTGGAGATCCCCATTACGTTTTCCCAATTGACGTGTGACAAATCATTTCGAAATTTACAAAAGTCTGCGTACTGGAAGTTATGAATTTCAGTCGAGTTAGCTGGTTTCGAGTGACTTACTGAGAGGACAAACTCTACCATATTGTGATCGCTATTGCTTAACGGTTCTATTACTTGAAGATCAGTGATTAGCCTATCATCCGTAGTTATTACTAAATCTAAAATACTGTCCAACCTCGTAGGTTCCCCAACCTTTTGAATAAGAAAGCTATCCTCGAGAAAATTAACTAAACGATTGCCTTCCGCGTCACCTTGCATTGTATCGTAATTCACGTTGGCGCAATTAAAGTCACCCATAACTAAGGCCTGCCCACTACCTATTATTCTCTTTAGTTCATGATATAACGCTTCGTCCGTATCAGCTGTTTGATTAGGGGGCCTATATATAACCGCAACAAGAAGTTTGAAATCGTCCAATTTAAGTTCTGCTATAGTCGAATCTATCGGTTCTGGAATTCTTTGCTTTACTTCTATAACATAACACCGCCTCCTCGCCTACCTATTCTGTTTTTAACAAAAAGTCTAAAACCTCTAATTTGATACACCCCTACAAAGTCACGTGTTTCAGTGCGAAGCCACGATTCATTTATCGCAATTAAATCAGTCTTTACAGGCAATTAAAGAAAAAAATTGTTTATTTTATTTCATTGGCTACGAGCATTTAAGGAGAGTACCTTCAAATTGTTTGTAATTACGATACCTTCGCGAGCGCAAGGGAAATTAGGGAAATTACGCCGGGACCGTTCAAGTTACGGCAGCCTGAAAAGAGAAGACAATATTATGAAAAAGTCTTCTTAAACGCGCAGCTCCAACGTCATTCAGATGAAGTCCATCTCCGAGGAACAAGTCCCTCCTGCCGTAGAAACTGTTCCAAAAATTCGCAAAATGCACTCCATGTTGGTAGAGAGACTTTAGGTTATTGTTGATATAGGTTGACTTGCTGTAGAAATTCGAGGAAGTATACCTGTTAAAACAATCTTATTAGTTTTTTCCTTTAGTCGCTCTAGTAAGTCCCTGTACCAGTGTACCTAGCCAGCAGCTCTTCCGATCTAGAATTTAAAACGTTATTAGCACCGACATGAATAACACAAGTTGTGTCCTCAGAGGTTCCGTCTGTAAAATGGTCAACACTATTAGTTATATCCTCCACCCTTGCACCAGGATAGCAGTAACGGCGCCTACGACGAGGGTTTCTCCCGCAGAATTCCTCAAGCTGCCCTCGAACAATGGAATCGCCAACGAGTCTTATTTCCGGTTCATCAGCATCTTCGAAACCTAAAACAGAAAACTTATTGTTTGTTATTACTGGTAGACAAGTTGTATCAAGTGCTGCAACCCCAATTCTCCCAAATGCAGCGGCCAAACCAATCACACCAAACAAGAACCGACATCGAGCAGGAAAAGACCACTATATAGGAAAATTGAACACAAAAATTAGAAACTCAATAAATGTTTTATACACAAATATTCAAGGCCTATACACGGACCATGCAGGCTGCACCTTTTTTCTTTTCTCCCACGGAGGGTGACCACACCCTACTTGACACACACACACATATATATATATATATATATATAATCTATAGTAATAGAGGCGAGGCCACCAGCTTGACCTCCGTGTGAAGAGAGAGCAACGCACGAAACAAGGTTCTTAAGGTGTGTGTGTGTGTGTGTGTGTGTGTGTGTATTATATATATATATATATATATATACCGGGTGGCCCATATTTCAGGAACCATTGTAATAATTGTATTTTTTTTCTAATAATTCTTGTACTTTCTAAATGTTTTTTTTCTTTATTTTCTTTTTGATGAATTATTTGGATGACGTACCGATAAACAAACGACGTGGCATGTTTTTTCAGCAAGACGGTGCACCTCCATTTTGCCATGCAAGTTCGCAAATACCTTGACAAAACGTTCCCCAACAGATGGATTGGCCGAAGAGGTCCTATCGAATGGCCACCCAGGTCACCAGATATCACTCCACTCGATTTTTTTTTTTTTCCTCAAAGAAAATGAAAAACTATTATAAAGTACAAGAATTATTTGAAAAAAAAATTCAATTATTCCTATGGTTCCTGAATTATGGGCCACCCGGTATATATATATATATATATATATATATATATATATATATATATATATATATATATATATATTATATATATATATATATATATTATATATATATATATATATATATACACACTTTAGGTTACTTCGGACGAGTTTGAACGACGGTTCAGGATCGACCTGTGGGCGACCCCTCTGCAGCATCCCGCCTCATTTGCGGGATTTGGTGAAGGAGGGAATTGCTGTCTGATCTCCTCCTGCCCTCGTATGGCTCGTCAGGGACTTTGCACAGGAATCTGTCCAGCGGGTTCTTGAAGTTATCCAGGTCGGTGTGCTGGAGATTCATCACTACATTTGGTTGGTCATTGAAAAGCTTTGGGCCTCGTATTGTATTCTGAGGGTATTTTTCATCCTCATTTTCATGGCCTGTTGTCCCACCGCAGCTGGGACCGTACAAAATCTGCCTCTTCTCTCATTCCAGTTTGTTTCTATTTCATTTTTAAGGTTAGGGACAAAGCTCAAGTATTATATATATATATATATATATATATATATATAATATTATATATATATATTATATATATATATATATATATATATTATATTATATTATATATTTTTTTTTATTATATATGATGAATTTCACAATAAAACACGTGAAATGAATGAATGAATGCTGCAAACACACAAGGAAAAAGAAGAGAGATTCCAAGGCCTTGTGTGTATTCAGAGCTACACCTCGTCAGGGAATGAAGATAAAAGGCGAGATGCCCATAGATATATACAACGTACAGGAAAAACAAAACAATTAGCACATATTTAACAAGGGTTAATGAGAGGCAAAAGAAATTTTAGCATGATATTGTCAATTTTATACATTCCCGCACTGTTATTGAAATTGTTTTTAAAATGAATAAATGCACATTCTAGAATATTTCTTTCTATTATATCTGTTTTTAACAAGCGCTTTAGAACTATCCCACTTGATGCTATGGTTACATCTATACATATGGTTAAATAAAGCATTGGAATTATTAGCTGTTCTACAAGCATATTTATGCTGTTTTACCCTAATATCTAACATTTTACTGGTTTGGCCTGTAAAATGTTTAACAGAAAATTAAGAGAAATATTAAAAAATAACTATAATGGGCTTTCACAGCAGTTTCTTAGTATCAATCCGTCACTACCATATCTGTACGGCTTAGTAAAAAAACAAAGTTAATAATCCCATGAGGCCTATTGTTAGCTCAGTGGGCTCCGTAACCTATAAGCTATCAAAATGGTTAGTTAGTTAGTTTATTAACGCCGTTAGGTGGCTCTATTTCTGAGTCACATTGTAAATAGCATGGATCTTATTGACAAACTGAAGTTCCTTAATGACCCTAATTTCAAATTGGTAAGCTTCGATGTATGCTCGCTATTCACAAAAGTCCCTGTTGATGACCTACTTGATTTTTTAAAAGATAAGATCTCTGAATATTCTTTCCCTGTTCAACACAACTCTCTTATTGAGTTAATTAAGCTTTGTGTCAAAGATTGTAAATTTCAGTTTGAAAATAAGTTTTACGCTATGTCGTTTGGATTGGCTATGGGAAATCCCCTTTCACCTGTACTAGCTAATTTATATATGGAATTTTTTGAAAGTAGAATTTTGCCTACGATTGTTAATTTTAACCTGGTTTGGTACAGGTATATAGATCATATTTTATGCCTTTGGCCTAATAATTTGGATGGTGACAGTTCTTGGTAGGCTCAACAATTTAGTCCCATCTATTAAGTTCACAGTTGAAAAAGAAAATGATGGAAGCCTATCTTTTCTTGATCTAAAAATTTGGAGATGCTCTAATCAGTTCAAATATGAAGTCTACCGCAAGCCTACTAGTAATAACTCACGTGCATTTTTATTCTGACCATCATCCTTCGATTAAATCCTCTATTTTCTCTGCTATGTTTCTTCGAGCACTGAGAGTTGTCAGTCCTGAATTTTTAGATTCCGAGTTATGCAATATCATGAATATTGGTACTAAATTATGATACCCTATTTCATTTTTAGATAACTGTCTTAAGAAAGCCAAGAATAGGTATTATAATAATGTAATTGTAAAGGAATTTCAGCGTAAAAATATCCTTACCCTACCTTACCATGTTAATTTTCAATACCTTCCAACTTTACTAAAGCAATTGGCATTAATGCAATCTTTAAGTATAATAATACTGTTAAATCACGCCTAATAAAGAATAGCCCTGATAATGTTGTTGGTTGTGTGTATTCGATCGGATGTACACAATGTAACTCAGTATATATAGGCCAAACCGGTAAAATGTTAGATATTAGGTTAAAACAGCATGAATATGCTTGTAGAACAGCTAATAATTCCAATGCTTTATTTAACCATATGTATAGATGTAACCATAGCATCAAGTGGGATAGTTCTAAAGCGCTTGTTAAAAACAGATATAATAGAAATATTCTAGAATGTGCATTTATTCATTTTAAAAACAATTTCAATAACACTGCGGGAATGTATAAAATTGACAATATCATGTTAAAATTTCTTTTGCCCCTCATTAACCCTTGTTAAGTATGTGCTAATTGTTTTGTTTTTCCTGTACGTTGTATATATCTATGGGCATCTCGCCTTTTATCTTCATTCCCTGACGAGGTGTAGCTCTGAATACACGAAAGGCCTTGGAATCTTTTTTCTTTTTCCTCGTGGGTTTGCAGCATATATATATATTATGGCCCTGCGAATCACTTTTTTTTTTCGAATCGAATATCGATCAAATCGAATCAACTGTACACATAGATGTGTGTGTTTCTACACACAATTAGAAATAAATGCATTAAGTATTTGATCATGAGGAGGAACAATGGTATTAAAGTATGATAAAAGTGTTATTGCACAAGAGATTGGTCTTAGTATAGAGATTGAATTATAATGCAAGTAAAAAAAAAAGTTTATTTACGAGTGTTCAAAACATCACTGATGTTGTTTACCAGACTTAATGGAGATTCGAAAATATCGAATGCTTTAATAAACGGTTACATACGTAGCAAACAATTACAATATCTTAACTCTAAATAAGGAACGCGTGTAAGTTTCACTCTGCAAATAATTAACATTATTTTTAATTGAATATTTTCTTAACAATCAAAGGGAAACCCTCGAAATCTACGAGAGGAGCGAAAATTCTCCATGGATCGTCGGGTCTTTAGAATGCTCTTGAGAGCTACATTGGAACAAACAATTAGCTCCTTAAGACTCTCGCTAATGACAGAAGCTCAGGCAAGATTTACCCGCATCCGATCAAGCGATCAAGTTAGATGTAATTATGTAAAGTGGAACAGCAAATATTCACAGTAATCTGATCAAGAGATATAGTAACAATTACGTCACACACACACATATATATATATTACATATATTACATATATTACATATATATATACATATATACGTGTGTGTGTACTCAGAATGGTCCCCTGAGAAACTTGTTACACACAGACCGTGCATGGAACAAGGAACTCTTCTAGGAAAATTAAATCCACTATAGTCCGAATAAGTAATGGTAAATTAAAAATACTGTAGTTTTTTCCTTTTCATGATGTTAGCCCGACGTGAGCAACGGGTGACTCGCAGAGAGGCCCCAAAATACAGCTTCCCCCACCTCCTATCTGCGAAGTAGATAGGATCCAGCTTTGGGAGGGGATCTTGGCAGAGAGCTGGTGAGGGAAGCTATATTTTGGGGCCTCTTTGCGAGTTACCCGTTGTCCACGTCGGGCTAACATCATGAAAAGGAAAAAACTACAGTATTTTTAATTTACCATTACTTATTCGGACTATAGTGGATTTAATTTTCCTAGAAGAGTTCCTTGTTCCATGCACGGTCTGTGTGTGTGTATATATATATATATATATATATATATATACATATACACACACAAGGGTTAGACAAAATAATATGAACACCCGCCGATTTCACCGGTTATTTTTACGGACTGCTCAGACACAAAGTAAACGGTCAAATGACTGGCAAACCTATTTAAATGCGTAACAGAGTGTATACGTCATGTTATAACCCTCATGTTTTTACAGATCTGAGTGAATTATGAATTAGCAGTTATGAAAGACCTGTCAGACTTCCAAAGAGGGCAAATTGTCGGAGCGCGGATGGCTGGTGCATCGGTGACGAAAACCGCTCAGATGTTCAATGTATCCAGAGGAACTGCCTCTATGGTCATGTCTACATACCAAAACCATGGAAAGACAAGCACCGACAAATGCAATAGTGGACGCAAGAAGAAGCTGTGTGATCGAGACCGCCGGGTGCTAAAGTGCATTGTGACAAAGAACCATAAGACCACAGCTCCAAAAGTGACTGCAGAGCTTAACCAGCATCTTGCAAGCCCGGTATCGACCAGAACTGTACGTCGCGAGCTCCATGGAGCTGGATACCATGGGAGGGCTGCAATTGCCAAACCCTTCCTTTCGCACATCAACATTGAGCGGCGCAGAAAATGGTGTAATGACCATAAGAATTGGTCAATGGACCGGTGGAAGAATCTAGTCTACTCCGACGAATCCTCCTTTACGCTATTTCCATGTTCCGGTCGAGTTTACGTCTGGAGACAGCCTAAAAATGCTTATGACCCCGACTGCCCGACCCCCAACCGTTAAGCATGTAGGCGGATCTGTGATGGTTTGGGCAGCAATATCGTGGAATACTCTTGGCCCAGCTGTAGTACTGCATGGTAGGGTTAACGCCCAGGTCTATCTGTCACTATTGGCTGAGCAGGTCCATCCCATGGTCCAAACGCTGTTTCCCAATGGCGGCGCCGTCTTCCAGGATGATAATGCACCAATCCACACCGCTGGGGTCGTTAAAAACTGGTTTGAAGAGCATGTTAGTGAAGTAGAACGCTTGGATTGGCCTCCACAATCCCCGGATCTTAACATTATCGAGCATCTGTGGTGTCAGTTGGAGCAGCAGGTCAGAAGCCGATTCCCACCGCCGGCGTCTTTGGAGGAACTGGAGCAGGGTTTGCTCGAAGAATGGCTCAGGATTCCTCTAGCCACTCTCCAAAAGCTGTATGAATCAATTCCCCGACGCATTGCAGCTGTTGTTGCCGCTAAAGGAGGACCAACGCCATATTAAGAATAAAAACCGCCATTTATCAAGGTGTTCATATTATTTTGTCCAACCCCTGTATGTATATATATATATATATTATATATATATATAAGTGGTGGACCGGATGTCAGTTTTCAACATCCGCGGATGCGGATATTTAGTTAATCTATCAATATAATATACTAGAATTATGAATATATGACAATTTTTCAAATTTCCTGATATTACTATTATGGCAGGCAATGCATAAGAATTAATATTAATGTTTTCATTATGTTAAAAATAATAACTTTCTCGAGTTCCAGCCACAGAAAATTCAATGAAACGTTTCATTCAATTTTCTGTGTTACCACGTATTTATATTTTGAGGTTTATACATTTGTTTGTTCATTACTAATTAATACTTTACATGAAATGTGCATTACTGGGCCTTATAAGCTACTTTATAAGCTAATTTAATTGTAAATTGCATAATTTATAAGAGGTAATATCCGCAGTTAGAAGTGCGGATGTTAAAAGTGATGCGGATATCCGGTCCACCATATATATATATACATACATACATATATACATATACATATACATATATATATATATATATATACACACACACACGAGGGCCACTCAAAATATTTCGCTAGATCTTTTTTTTTTCTAGTTTCCTTGTAAGTTCCAGAAATTTTGTACACAAGTAGTGACACACCTTTTATACAAGTTTTTATTTTTGCACACAGTCTCCATCCTTTTCTACGGGCTTTCCTCCACCTCGAAACAAGGGCCTTTATTCCTTGCTGGTAAAAGTCCGCTGGGTTGCGCTGGAGCCACCTCTGAACCTCAACAACAACCTCATCGTCACAAACTTTCTTCCACGAATAGCATCCTTCATTGGCCCAAACAAATGGAAGTCTGAAGGTGCCAGATCCGGACTGTATGGAAGGTGGGGTAACACAGTCAAGCGCATTTTTGTGATGGCATCTCGTTTCCAAATTCGTGTGTGGTGCTGCGTTATCGTGCAAAAGAAGAACGTCTTCCAGTTTTCTCTCCGGTCGAATTCGCTTTATACGTCTCTGGAGTCTCTGTAGGGTAGCAATATATGCCTCCGAGTTGATTGTTTGTCCTTTCTTCATAATGTCCACCAGAATCACCCCTTTCATGTCTCAGAAGATGGTGGCCATAACCTTTCCTGCAGAGGGAACCATTTTGAACTTTTTCTTGCGTGGGGAGTCTGCGTGATGCCACTCCATGGATTGGCGTTTTTGTTTCAGGTTCAAAGTGGTGTACCCAAGTCTCATCCCGTGTCACAATTCGTGAAAGCAAGTCATCCCCTTCTGTCTCGTACCGAACCAACGACTCCTAAGCAATTCCTTTTCTTTGGGCTTTGTGATCTTCAGTCAGTTCGCGAGGAACACACCGTGAACACACTTTTGAATATCCCAGTTGCTGAATTATCGTATTCAGACTTCCTTCACTAATTCCTAGCTCCAGTGATAGCTCCT
>JAJOZX010003898.1:15000-80000 GCA_023014485.1 Bathynomus jamesi
AAGCGTCGTTCTTTACGTTATTTATACTGCGTGTTCTTTGCAGTTGAAATGTGTGTGTGAATATTAGTGTGTGTGTGTACTACGAATTTTATCAAAGATTTTCTATAACTTTACCGAGAATCAAATTTCCATCACAAATCTAAGGACCTTTCAACAAAGACTTAATTAAATAAGTTTAGAAAACTATTTTAAAAAAGAAGTCTACGGAAATCTAAACTATTATTTAAATTCCCTGAATTCAAAAATAAATTTCTTCTTATCGATTTCGTGTTACGGAAGGTAAAAAGAAAGCGTTATTGGCACTGTAACTTCATTATGCTTTCAAAGTTCGTGTGTGTACACACACAAATAATCGGAAACTAAATGAAGATATTCAACCATTATTGATTTTATTTTATAATACTGTAACTACACAGAGTTCTCGGAATATCTTGGCACCTCTATGTATCATCAGCACATGTTCAGCTAAACCGTTATAATGAAGCTTTTTCATTAACGATTTTATTAGGAACTTAATGAAATTAAGAGGAACAAAGGATCTTTTTTAATAACTATATCGTATCGTACATGTTTTAGATAACGCCATTATATTATATATCTATATAATCTATATATATATATATATATATATATATATATATATATATATATATATATACACACTACTGTGCAAAAGTCTTAGGCAGGTCTGAAAAATCTTATTAATAAATTTTCTCAATTTCAAAAGGTTAAAACACACGTGTTAGCTTCAAGATTTATCATTTATTAGAGAACCATCACCATAAGTACTGAAAAGTTACATACAATTGTCGAAAGTCCGTATTTTGTATGACCGCCCTTTTCCTGCAAAACTGCTGCGATTCGATTTGGAATGCTATCTTGGAGTTTTTGTAAGAAATCCGCTGGAATGTTGTTCCGTGCATCTAAAAGGACCTGCCATACCTCCTCTCTCTATTTTGGCAGCTTTTCTCGCTTCTTTCTGTCTAAATAATCCCAAACAGCCTCAATAATATTTAAATCAGGGCTCTGGGAGGCCACTCCATCAGTTGCGAGTCTCCACGTTCTTTTTTTTTATTCTCCAAATAGGTTTTGACTACATTGGTAGTAGTAGGCTTTAGGGTCATTATCATGCTAAAAAATAAAATTTTGCCCAATTAATCTCCGACCTGATGGCACAGCATGATGGATTAGGATCTGTGTGTATCTTTCTGCATTCAGTATTCCATCAATTTTGCTAAGATCCTGAACACCATTTGCTGAAATGCAGCCCCAAACTTGGATAGATCCTCCACCATGCTTAGTTGTTGGCTGCAAACATTTCTTTGAATTGTTCTCCGTTTCTTCTTCTCACATACTGTCTTCTCTTTGTGCCAAAAATTTCAAATTTTGACTCGTCACTCCAAAGGACCTTTCTCCACTGATCACCATTCCAGTTGTTGTGCTTTTGAGCATATTTGAGCCTCTTTGACTCGTTTCCTTTCCTGAGAAATGGCTTTTTGATTGCCACTCGACCATTAAGACCATTTCTGATGAGTGATTTCCTCACAGTTGATGAGTGGACTTGTAATCCTAAGATCTGGGCAAGTTCTGCCGAAAGGTCTGCACTGGATTTTTGTCTATTTCTGAGAGATTTTAGCTTAAGGTGTCTGTCATCGTTTTTAGAAAGTTTCCTTGGCCTCCCACTGCGTTTTCGATCTTCAACTTTGCCTGTTTCACGCTGTTTCTTCAAAATTGCTTGAATACCACATCTTGATACCCCAGTTTGTCGCGATATTTCTGATTGAGATTGACCCTGCTCATGCAATAATACCACCCGGTGTTGAGTCGCAATGGATATTTTAGCCATTGCTTAACCAATGTAAAATTTTATGCCTTTATCTGGAGAGAAAATTAACAATTAAGAAAATTTATTAGAATTAAATTTCATTTAGTTAGGAGCATTAAACAATTACAAAAACATACAACAGAAGTTGTTTACAAAGTTACTGAATGAGCTTAGAATATCTTGTAAAATAGTACCAAGAAGCTTTGTGTTAAATTCCGTTCTATCTCCAGCAGTAGCACGTTTTGATGAAACATCCGTTTTCTTCGTTAAAGTGCCTAATAATTGAGATTATTGACAATGACTATACATTATAATTTATATGTATAATAAAAACACTAACATGCTGAAATATTCAACATAATTATTAAAAAAAGAAAAAACGCAACTATACAAGGGTGCTTAAGACTTTTGCACAGTAATATGATTGAACTCAGAATGGTCCCCCGAGGTTTTTTCACGATACACACAGACCGTGCATGGGGTGGCTCAACCCAGAGCCCTACTTGACCGGGTGGAATCAAAGGCTTTTCGTTTCATCAATTCCCCACCTCTTACTAACCGTCTTCAATCCCTCTCTCTCTTCGCCGCAATGTTGCCTCACTCTCTCTTTACTCTCGCGATTATAACGGACACTGCTCTCTTCTGAACTCTAACTACATGCTTCCTCCTTTAAGGAGAGCACGCAGTACCAGGCTTTCTACACACTCATTCATTTTCTGTCCAACTCTCTAACGCAAGGGTTAATCAATATTTTAAATTTTTCCTTTACTCAACCGGTAAACTCTGGAACAATCTTCCTCAGTCCATCTTTCCTCCTGTCTATGACTTTCAATCTTTCAAACACAGTGTACAGGCATCTCGAAGACCCTGGACCTTGATTTTCTCTCTTCTTCTTCTATGGGGAAGGGGCGCTTTTGCGGGCATTCACCACTGTCTCCTCTGTTCTGCATAAAATATATATACTCGTGTATATACTGTATATAAAAGGTATACAACCCTAGTTAACGCTGGTTTTCTTATTTCGCTCGAAATGTTCATTCTAGCGAAGGTTAAGGTTTCTGCCACACCTTGGACACATCGCTCGACGTGGAATCCGAATTGTGACCCGCCAAGGAAGTCGGAAATCACGAAGTTCGCCTGGGGTACTCGATCCATTGACCTACATATAAGCAGCACAGCGTTTTACCCAACAGGTTCCAGTAGGTCATACAGTGGCGATTATAAGTATTCGTGCAGAAAAATATTTCAGTTATATTCATCCTTATCTTTTGTACCATGCATAGGATAGTTATGAAAAGTTTATCGTTCGTTTGGAAAACTTTAACTGATAAAATTTAACTCCAACATAGGCCTATAATACAAGACGTCAAACAATTTGAGGAAAATAAAGTTAAAATGCAGAAGTTTTCGTACATTTACTTACAAAATTTAATACTTTGTGTATCCAGCTCTTTCTTGAGTGACCACTGAATCGTTTTGGGCATTTTTCTACAAGGTTTTGACATCTATCAGTAGAGATTTTAGCCCATACTTCCTAAAGAAAATTGTTGCAGTTCATTTAGATTAGAAGGACTTCTCTTGCAGGACAGCTTTTTTTTCAAATCCAACCAGAAATTCTCAATTAAATTGAGATCTAGGCTTTGACTGGGCCACTCGAGAAGCTTTAAATTCTTTTGTTAAAAGTAAGGGCACTGTGAAATGGCTTCATGTTTTGGATCATCATCTTGTTGCAGTACCCAATTACGACCCATTCGCAACTCCCGAAGGCAATACATTTTCTAAAATTTCCGAATATTCTTCGAATTCAAAATTCCATTCATGACAAGCTTTTCTGGACCAGAAGCACTAAAGCGTCCCCAAAGAAGCAAAATAAGACGGCCATGTTTAACCGCAGTAAGGATGAATTTTTCCTCGAATGAAGTATTTGATTTTCGCCAAACATACCCTTGCTCGTTGTTCTTGAATAATTCAATTTTGGTCTCGTCTATCCAGAGAACTTTCTTCCAGAATGCAAATCCATCATTTTGATGACCCTTGGCGTACTTTAAATGAGTTTCTTTGCACGCTTTTCGTAGCAGAGGTTTTCTTCGTACAACTCTTCCATGTAGACCATTCTCTCTCAATGTACGAAGTACAGGAGGGGGATGACCACAATCTTTGTCTTAATGTCTGGTAAATATCACTTGCAGTCACTCGCGGATTCGCAGCAGCCACTCTTTCAATTCGTCTAGCTGTGTTCTGAAATCTTGAACGATCGTCCATACCTTGGTCGAGTTTTGATTGTTTCAAAGCCTTTCCTTTTCTTTATAACTGGAGCAACGGTCGTAAATGAAATACAATTCGAAGTTCTTCTCCTATCTTCCTATAACTCTTTCCAAACTCGTGTGCAGCAATAACAGATCTCTCAAGATCTGTAGACAGCTCTTTACTGCGACGATTCATTGCTTACTAATGGCTCGTATAGTCATCCGTCTTCCATGAAGATTCAGAGAAAATTCTAGAATCTAGAATTGCCAATAATCTCTAATGAATAAACGGATCTTTTCGGTTTGACGGCCTGTCATATTTTTTAACATTACTGTACTTGTTTTTTATTGTCCAGTTTTAATCGAGGATTTCAAAAATAACATTCATTTTTTAGAGAAACAAATAGTGAGGCAGTTACATGCAATTTAACAAATTTAAAAAATATTTTTAAACCGTATTGGGATCTTTTTTGGTTTGACGGCTGACGGAAAAAAACGAGTCATGGCTACGGGACCGTCAAATTCTAGACTCTACCAACTGGTTAGGTTAACCGAATGCCCGGTTAGGTCAACTGTACGCCCTTGACGATTGGTTAGGTTGTCATGATATTTTCGTTAGTTTACTGTCAAAACAAACGAAAATATCACGACTCAATCTAACCAATCATCATCAGCGTACAGTTGACCTAAAACTTTCAGGGATTTTAAAATCTTAAAGCGTATATGATATTCTCTAAACTGAAATGTATAACTGCCTCACTATTTGTTTCTCTAAAACATAAATGTTATTTTTGAAATCCTCGATTAAAACTGGACAATAAAAAACATGTTAAAAAATATTACAGGCCGTCAAACCGAAAAGATCCGAATAAACAGCCAACTACTGATAAAAAAATGTAAATTCTTCAAGCCTAAGGTGGACACACAAAGTATTAAATAATTTTACAAATAAATAAGAAAACTTTGGCATTTTAATTTTTATATTTTCCTCAAATTCTTTGATTTTTTTTTACATTATATATTGGAGTTAAATTAATTTGTTTATGTTAAATTTTTCCAAACGAACGGTAAGCTTTACATACGAGTAACTAATCCAATGCACGGTACAAAAGATCTTAAGGATAAATATAACCGAAATATTTCTCCGTACGAACATTTCCATTTTCGTCAGTGGTCACTGAAGTCACATTAGTTCCTACATGTGGTGTCTTATTTTCTCAAATTTTTAATCACTTGGGCTGGCGTTAAGGTAGGAGAGGAGGAGGAGGTTCTATTAAAAAGTTGAGAGAATGCGCATTTTTCCGTATGTAATTATTTTTTCGAATTTCACTCGCGTTAGAATTTTAATTAAACTTGAAATGAAATTACTACTACTTCGTGCTACCTTAGGTTTTTACACACGCAGTTTTTTGTTTTGGATTCGATTGGTTGGGATGGGTTAACCTACTTTATTGTAGAGGTTTTTTGGGGTTCAGTTTAGGCCACGTATTTTCAGAGTACGAGGAAAATGATACAAAAAATTAGCACCGAAGACGAGCGAACGTAACTTATTTTTTTAAAACTAACGAAAATATCACGACTTAACCTTACATGAAATCTCTGAAGATTTTAGGGAGTAGGGACTTCATGAAATCCTTAGTTACAAAGATTCCCTGTAAAACACAAACACACACACAAACGGGACTAGTATGTTTCATGGACTGCTCTCGATTTTCCTACGAAATTGCAAACAAGGGCAGTCGATGACCCTGATTTTGTTTCTGCAATCGGTTTTCTTGAGAAATGATAAAAATGTTATTGGATATTGAATACAAACATCACTCATTGTTCTGCAAAAAGAATGACAAGAATTAGTGCGATATCTCAAAAACAATAGTATAAGAAACTCGGTTAGGTTAGGTTTCCCAAGAAAACAGATTGCAGAAACAAAATCAGGGTCATCGACTGCCCTTGTTTGCAATTTCGTAGGAAAATCGAGAGCAGCCCATGAAACATACTAGTTCCATTATATAATATATATATATACATACAGGGTGTCCCGTAAGTCTGGACCCATAGGGAAAAATAATAAAATTACAAAATAGTCCAAAAATTTATTTATAATATATTTTTTTAGTATTTTTATTATTATTATTTTTATTATTTTTTTATTATGATCTTACTCCGCTGGAGTTTTATTTGTGGGACCACTTGAAAGCCAAAGTGTACGAGGTCAAACTTCAGAACATTTTCCACCTTAAAGCACGCATTGTGGAGGCGTGTCAAGAAATTTCTGCGACTGTGATTCAGAAAGTGCTGTCGCAGTGGAGATTACGTCTTCAACTATGTGTGCGACACAACGGCGGACACTTTGAACAGATTATGTAATAAATTTTTGGACTATTTTGTAATTTTATTATTTTTCCCTATGGGTCCAGACTTACGGGACACCCTGTATGTATATATATATATATATATATATAATATATATATATATATATATATATATATATATAGTGTCCCATAAGTCCGGCAGGCATCATAGGAGAAATTCATATTTTTCTATTTCTACAAACCACAACTCATTTTTCTCTTTCTACAGGCCATAATGTCTGTGAGCAAGGAAGAACGAATCCAGATAATTCTACTCATAGGAAATCGGAGTCAGAGAGAGGCCGCTGCTGAATTTAATAGACTGCATCCAGACCGCGAGCCAATAACACAGAGTTGTGTTAGCAGACTTGTTGCAAAGTTTAAGGAAACAGGATCCATAGAAGATAAACCACGCTACGGAACAATATGCTCGGGATGCCAATTTCCCGTCCACCATTCTGTTCAGTGACGAGGCTTTTTTTTATGGAAATGGTGAGGTAAATTGACAGAACACCCGCTACTGGTCTCAAAACAACCCTCACTGGAATACCTCTTCAAAGGAACAAGGTGTATCTCGGGTGATGGTATGGTGTGGCATTTGGAAGGATCGCATAATAGGCCCCCTCTTTTTCGATGAAAATGTCACGAAGTACCTACCTACGTATGCTCAAGGAAGAAGCATTTCCCAGTGTCTTGAACGAAGAAGGAAATTTCCCAACATGGTTCCAGCAAGACGGCGCTCCTGCACATTACAGTACCCAAGTAAGGGAATACCTGTACCAACAATTCCCTGGTCATTGGATAGGACGTCGAGGGCCTGTGGAATGGCCAGCTAGAAGCCCGGATCTCACGCCACTAGATTTTTATCTCTGGGGCCACTTGAAAGCGCTGGTATACGCAGAGAAAATTATGAGTGTTGAACATTTGCGGCAGCGCATTATTGGGGCATGTAACACCATTACTCCTGACATCATTCACCGTGTGCTTGCTGACTGGGTATCACGTCTGAATTTGTGTATTGAAAACAATGGTGGACATACTGAGCACGTTCTGTAAATAAAAGCTTTTGTTTTGCCTTTTATTATTATTTTCCTATGATGCCGGACTTATGGGACACCCTGTATGTATGTATGTATGTATACCGGGTGATTACAAATGATCTTTCCGATTTTAAATTATGGAAAAACTAAAAGCTACAGCGAAAAACAAAATATACAAATAAAGAACTGTCTTATTTACAAGCTACTGAAGTTCAATACGAGCTCCTTTTGTGGCTTTGCAGACATCCATACGTATTGTAGCATATCATACTCAACTTTTCTAACAGCCTCACGTATTCTTTCCTTCAAAAGTTCCATAGTTGTTACCAGTAGTGGAACAAAAACTTTATTTTTGACATAGCCCGAGAGGAAGAAGTCAAGGGGGTTATATCGGGCAAACGAGCCGGCCAAGGAATGGGCCCCCCCACGTCCGATCAAACGATCAGGTAATTACTCATTCATGAATGTTGTAACCTCACTGTGGAAATGGGGTGGCGCACTATCCTGCTGAAACCACACACCAGCTTTGTCCTCTAGCAGCTGGGGCACCAGCCACAATTGTAGCATATCGCGGTAAATGATACCCTTAATTGTTTGTTCAGCAAAGAAGAATGGACAGTACACTTTGTCAGCGGTAAGAGCACAAAACACGTTAACTTTAGGGCTATCTCTGACGTGTTCAATATTACAAATAAAAATTCCCTGAAATATTCTTTATTTGTATATCTTTCTTTTCGCTGTAGCTTTTAGTTTTTTCATAATATTTTTTTTAAATCGGGAAGATCATTTGTAATCATCCCGGTGTACATATATATTATATCTGAACACATGTCAACGACTAGTTTCCCAACCTCCCATGTATATCAACTGTCGAGCTGTTAAAAAAAAAAAACTGAAAAACATTCCCATCTTAGATAATCTTCAAAATTGAAATCCAAAATACGGAGATTGCAGACAAGAAGACAGACTCCAAACCAAAAACGTCTGTCATTTCTAAATCTTTTGAAGATTAAGCCAACTTATGCATAAAGTTTGTCGAATGTAAGATTTAAGATTAGACTTGACGTGTACATGCATACATTTACATCGATAGTAAGATTTTATTTCTATTTTATCTTTTTATCCATATCCACCTTTCTTACGTGGTGTATATGAACAGGGTGATTCAAGAGTACATATTTAATTTTTTAAATTTTATATTTCTGAAAAACTCAAGCAAAGCAAATGTGTCGCTATTCAGACCAATAATGGAAATTATGTTTGCAAAAGACGCAATTTCAATCTAAATGTTTTCTAACCTTTAAGTCCACTCCCACCACACGCCTACTACCGATTTTAATCCACTTAAGCCACCTGAGCGCAACTTTATTAGCAACATCACGAGGTTTCCGTTGAAATTCCCCGAACAGCAGCGGTTAGGCGTTCTTTTAAATCAGCCAGAAAATCTTTGGAATTTGCATACAGAACCCCCAACAGAAAGATATCAAACAGGGTCAGGTCAGGTAACCGATCAGGAGGAAAACGCTGATTTAAGAGCTATCGGGACTCCATTGCGAAATGAGGTGCAGTTTCGTCCTGTTGAAAAATAACTTCGAGGCTTCCTTGATCAGTTGCTGCTTCTCTTCTGTTCGAACTGATTCGGGACGTCCACTGGGAGGTTTGTCCATGACCAAACTAGTTTCAAGAAATTTTTGGTGTTATATATGGTTCTTGGGTAAGGGGCTTGCCGAACATTGAAATAACTTTGAAATTTGCGTTGCAAGTGTGTTATTGAGCTTAGAGTACCATCCAAATAGCCATCTTCCAACGCGGCAAAAGAGAGTATTCTCCTGATGTTTTAAGAAACAAACAATTCCGTGATTAAGAAAAATTTACCACTGCTGCTCTTTCAAAAAACAATCATTCTCGTTATGCAATTTCCTCTTTCCGCAAAGATTTAAAACAAATAATACAGTAAGGGTGCTCCGAACAAGCTATAGAGAAGGAATTAGGTTTTATGATGAATTACACCGCAGGCTCAATTTGGGAAATGAATTAAACTCTCAAAAAACCCATGCCATTAAAAACATTCTTGGTTGTAAAATGAGCTCGCTCTCTCTCTCATATATATATATTATATATATATATATATATATATATATATATATATATATATATATATTATGAGAGTGAGTGTTACAAGGAGTTGCAAGGAAAAGTAGTCCCTCAAAAGGCCTTGCGGCCCATACCGAGGAGGAACCAATGGCAACGGGTGGCAGGGAAAAGTTCCTGCACCCTCAAATAGTGTGCAAGATTCGGTCTAACCTTTTCTTGAACTGATCCACAGAGGAACTGCTTACAACTTCTGAGGGTAGCCTGTTCCACGTGTCACAGATCTTATAGGTAAAGTAATTCCCCACACACTAGTGCTAAACCGCTTCAAATCCAACTTCCAACCATTGTTGCGAGTTGAGTTATCATTTAAACTAAACATCCTTCTAAAATTGACATCGTTGAACCCGTGTAAGATCTTGAAAACCTCAATGAGTTGACCGCGCAGCCTCCGAGTTTCCAGCGAAAACAAATTTAGGGCGCGTAAGCGTCGACTGTAACCCACATGCCTAACGGAAGAGATTAACTTTGTGGCCCTTGCCTCGACTCGCTCCAGCCTCTCTATTTTTCCTGAGGGTGGGCGACCAGAACTGCACCACAGCAAACTGCAGGTGCAGCCGAACCAGGGAATTGTATAGAGAGCATAATCTCCTTGTTCCGAAATCGAAATTGCGTCCTCATATAACCCAACAGCAGCTGGGCTCTCTTTTCCACCTCTACGTACTCTTTGGTAAACTTAAGGTCGCTGCTAATTAGCACACCCAAGTCCTTTTCCAAATCAGTGGCCTCGATATTACTCCCCAACATGTAGTAGTTCGACTTTGGATTGTCGTAGCCAATGTGCATCACCTTGCATTTACCCAACTTAAACGGCATTTGCCATTTTTCGGAGCACACTCGTATCCCCTACGCAGTTGCTCGATCGCCTCGGGCGTCCCAACATTGGCCCCAAGCTTGGTGTCATCAGCGAATTTGGCGATCCGACTGACGATGCCACCGTCTATCATTTATGTAAATGATAAACAACAGCAGCCCCAAAACGGAACCCTGAGGAACCCCACTAGTGACCGAGGCCCAACCCGAGCTAGCCATTTAATTACAACCCTCTGCCGCCTATTCTTCACCCAGTTTTCAATCCACCTACCTATTTCCCCACCGATACCCAGCGCGCGGACTTTCGCCATTAGCCGGCGGTGAGGTGCCTCATCAGAGGCTCTCAAAGTCGAGATAAAGTATATCAATCGCCCTACTCTTATCGTACTCACTCCACACGCGGTCGAAAAACTCTAGCAAGTTGGTGAGACACGACCTATACCGCCTAAACCCATGTTGGGAGTCCCCAAGCAGCTTGTAGGGATCCAAATGGTCAACGATCCTATCCGCTATTATCCCATCTATTGATTTACCTACAACCGAAGTGAGACTAATGGGGCGATAGTTCCCTAGACTTCCGTGTTCCCCTTTCTTAAAGATAGGGGTCACGTTGGCTTCCCTCCAGTCACCAGGTACCTGGCCCGTCTCCAACGATTTGTTGAAGACTGTAGCCAGGTGGGGAGCCACCTGGTCGCGCACTTTCCGCAAGACTCTGGGGGAGGAACTGGTCTGACCCAGGAGCCTTAAACGCGTTCAGTTTATCTATTCTATCGGCAACGACTGTCGCGGTACACTGAACACTATCCAGGCCAGCACGTTCGTGCCTGACGACTGGCTCGGGGATGACGCGAGTGTACTCCCTGGTGAACACTCCCGCAAGGTACTCATTCAGCACATTAACGATGTCCGCAGCGCGCCGCTGGGGTCCTTTAACGGGCCTATCATGCTTCTAATGGGCTTTCTACTATTAACATAACTGAAGAACTCCTTAGGGTTCCTCTTGCAGAGCCTTGCCACCCAGCGTTCTTCGTTACGTTTCATTAGCCTAACCTTCGCCTTCATTTCCCTGCACAGGCAGACATACGCTTCAATGTCCCGACTGAACCACTTAGGCTGCGTTGAAGAAGGGTGACCGGTTTTGAGGGTATGGCAGCAGACCGCAGCACCAAACTGGTCCCAGAATGCACTCCACACCACCTCTAACCCCATCTTACCTACGCTATCCCGGAGGCCAACAAAGTCTACCAGCCGCAGATCGAGCTTACTGCCTCTCGAGTTACTATGCTTCACCTGAGGGCCGCAAACACAGAACCTAATCAGACCGTCATCACTCGCGCCCAACGATTCGTCAACGGTGAGGCCAGTGACGAGGTTGTCTTCGGTCATAAATACTAAGTCTAGAACGCTTTCGCCTCGTGTTGGCCCACTGATTCACTGAGTGAGGAAGTTCTCATCAGCAAAGTCAACTAGCCTCCTCCATTCGGCATCAGAAGTCCTGTCTTCCCACTTTAAGCTGCGACAGTTGAAGTCTCCTAAAACTACACACACCCTGTCCCCTAGCAGGCTACAGAGTTCGGTGTATAGGAATTTATCCTCCTCGAGGAGGAGATGCGGAGGTCTGTACACCAAGATTAACCTATAGTTCGTCCCTCGTAGGTTCAGATCGAAGCCAAGCAGCAACTGGCAGTCAACCGGACTCAACGTATCCCTCCCACCTCCCCACGGGTGCGGCCCTTGTGAAGCATTCTATACCCGGGAATCTCCAACTCTTCAACGTAGTCCCTACGATCAGTATGAATCGAGGACTCGGTGATGCAACGATATCCTGGTATTCTGATAAGAGCGCCGTAGCTCGCAAAACTTTTTCCTAATCGACCTAGCATTAAAAAGCACTGCATGGAGGGAGCCTTCCCTATTCTGACCTCCCCCTGACACGACCAGTTTCCCGAACAGCCAGGGCTGTCGGGAGTTGAAGAGCCCCTCACCAACAAAGGGACAACTTACGCAGAAGCCTGAGCCCCCTCCAACGGGGAAGGAGGGTCATGTACATGGAGAGAGAGAGAGAGAGAGAGAGAGAGAGAGAGAGAGAGAGAGAGAGAGAGAGAGAGAGAGAGAGAGAGAGAGAGAGAGAATTAGTTCAATTCCTCCTCCTCCCCCAAACTACAACTACTGATTACATCGCAATGAATAATGTCATCGTTTTTACTCATACGTTCATTTTGTATTTGGGATTTGAGGTACACATAAGTGTAAGTAATTATATTAAGCTATTTACATGCCCTCGACAACTTTTTTTTTTTCCCAACCCAGCTTTCTCTATAATCTATTCTATATAACAACCAGCTAAACGGTATACGAAATCATGTCCGCGGTTTAATATACAGGGTACCCCAGAAGTCAGTGTAAGGTTTCATTTAATCCTACGAGACACCCCATAGAGAGAGAGAGAGAGAGAGAGAGAGAGACTATCCGGACTAATTAGCCTAACAACGTTAACTTCATTATCAAATACCATTATGGACATCTTTTTTGTAGGCATCAACCCATTATTAGCTTAAAATGATAATAGTATCATGCGTAATTAAGGGAAGAGCAGTTTATCGCCAGTTCAGAGGACAAAATTAAGTTGGTTCATTTTTTTTTCGGTTGGTTGTTATTTTGAGATAAGTGAATTAGTCAGTTCACCGTCTGTACGTCGCATTCATTTTTTAATTTCACTTTTGTTGTATGAATTTTTTTTTTTTGTTATTAACGTACTTACAAACTTAAAAATACTTTTGTAATTACTATTTCATGGATACTGTAATGAATTAACTTATGTTAACGTTTGTACAAACTTTTTCCATAAAATTTATTTTATATATATATATATATATATATATATACAGGGTGTCTCAAAAGTCTATTTCGGTGACATTAGATGTTTTTTTAAAAATGCTATGCTGGCATAAAGATATGTACTTCTGGTGCAAATTTGTGTATTTAAAAAAGTTAATTGGTTTATTATCTTGACATGCTTGAACAATTCCTCGAACCTCAACTTCTTACAGATGGCATTCTTGACACAGTAGTTTTTCAGCAGGATGGAGCACCGTGCCATTATGCAATAATTGTACGTGATTATCTTGACAGACGCTTCCCCGGTCGCTGGATTGGTCGTGGAGGAACACAACCATGAGCAGCACGTTCACCCGATTTAATAGATTGTTTCGCCTGGGGTTTCATTAAGTCTAAGGTGTACACTGGTAGAAGAATTAGTGATGTAGCCGAACTTCGAAATCATATTACCGATGCAGTTCAGAAAATAACACCTCAAATGCTGGAAAGTGTGTTCCGGGAAACAACTTATAGCTTTGAGCTCTGTAGAGACACTGATGGTCGCCATGTGGAGACAAATAAATAGCACTAATTCTTTGTGGCACTTACTTTGAAATAAATATACTTTTCATGTCTTAAACCAGTTTTTCGTAATTCCCATTATTTTTCAAAATAGATAGTGACTTTTGAGACACCCTGTGTGTGTGTGTATATATATATATATATATATATATATATATATATATATATATATATATAGAGAGAGAGAGAGAGAGAGAGAGAGAGAGAGATACAAGGAAAAGAAGTACCTCAAAAGGCCTTGCGGCCCATACCGAAGAGGTACCAATGGCAACGGGTGCCAGGGAAAATTTTGTAAAAGTTTATTTTTCTTTCAACTATCCTAGCAGTAGTAGAACACTGGATAGAAAAGTAGAAGGCTCCCTCCCCACCCTCCGCTCCCTCCCTGCCAGAGGCAGGTACGGAAAAAGGTTGAAGAAAATACCTTGACCCTGGAAAAGTAGCCAAGGAAATTTTACAGGAAAGTGGAGAATATATAAATAGCTCTATATTTAGCTTGCTCACAGAGACACCGTGCAAGCGATCTCCTGCAGAGTTTTCTTATGTTTTAGTCTTGAACTATGAGAGTATTCAGTACTTTGTCTAGCCTATTTTTAAACACATTTACACTTTGACTGGAAACAACCTCTGAGGGAAGTTGGTTCCAGATATTAACTATTTTATAGGAAAAGAAATTTCCGCAGACTGAGGTCCTAAATGTCTTTACACACTCAAATAGTGTGCAAGATTTCGTCTACCCTTTTCTTGAACTGATCCACAGAGGAACTGTTCACAACTTCCGAAGGTAACCTGTTCCATGTGTCACAGATCTTATACGTAAAGTAATTCCCACACACACTAGTCCTAAACCGTTTCAAATCCAACTTCCAACCATTGTTGCGAGTTGGGTTATCATTTAAACTAAACATACTTCTAAAATCGACATCGTTCAACCCGCGTAAGAGCTTGAAAACCTCGATCAGTTGACCGCGCAGCCTCCGAGTTTCAAGCGAAAACAAGTTCAGGGCGCGTAACCGTCGATTGTAGCCCATATGCCTAACGGAAGGGATTAACTTTGTGGCCCTCGCCTGCACTCGCTCCAGCCTCTCAATATCTTTCCTGAGGATGGGCGACCAGAACTGCACAGTAGGGCGGCTCGTTTTGACACTTTTTTCGATATTTGATTGGGGGTAGTGCGGAAAAGTTGCGATTTGGAGAGAAAATAAAGTGTAAAATTTTTTTGATCTACGTCAATACCTTCCGGTGGTGGCGAGTCCTTAAAAATCGAAAAATAGGCCTAATGGGGTAGATTGGAAAATGGTTTTAAAGACTTACAAAATAAACAATAAAAATTTCAGCACAATCTGTTAATAACTTCCGGTGGCGTCTTAGCCGTTAAAATATCCAAAATATTGATTTAAAGCAAGTTTTAACAAGATGTTATACAAATGTTAATTCCGGTATATTTCTGTGCAAACAACCCTGAGAACACTATTATAGACTTGAATAAATTAATAGCAGTCATTGAACAATGAACATTATATAAAAATTATATAAAATTATATAAAATTATATAAAATTTTTGTGTTTTTAGGCCTATTTTTCGATTTTTAAGGACTCGCCGCCACCGGAAGGTATTGACGTAGATCAAAAAAAATTTACACACTTTATTTTCTCTCCAAATCGCAACTTTTCCGCACTACCCCCAATCAAATATCGAAAAGTGTAAAAACGAGCCGCCCTACTGCACAGCATACTCCAGGTGCGGCCAAACAAGGGAATTGTACAGTGAGAGCACAATCTCCTTGTTCCGAAACTGAAATTGCCTCCTGATATAACCCAATAGTTTCTGGGCTTTCTTTTCCACCTCTACACACTGTTTCGTAAACTTAAGGTCGCTGCTAATTAGCACACCCAAGTCCTTTTCTAAATCAGTCACCTCGATATTACTACCCAACATCGAGTAGTCCGACTTGGGATTGGCGTAGCCAATGTGCATCACTTTGCATTTACCCAAGTTAAACGGCATTTGCCATTTTTCGGACCACTCTCCTATCCTACCTAGGTCCGCACGCAGTTCCTCGATCGCTTCGGGCGTCCCAACATTGGCCCCAAGCTTGGTGTCATCAGCGAATTTGGCGATCCGACTGACGATGCCACCGTCGATATCATTTATGTAAATGATAAACAACAGTGGCCCCAAAACGGAACCCTGAGGAACCCCACTAGTGACCGAGGCCCAACCCGATCTAGCCCCTTTAATTACCACCCTCTGCCGCCTATTCCTCAGCCAGTTTTCAATCCACCTACCTATTTCCCCACCGATACCCAGCGCGCGCACTTTCGCCGTTAGCCGGCGGTGAGGTACCTTATCAAAGGCTTTCTGAAAGTCGAGATAAAGTATATCAATAGCCCTACTCTTATCGTACTCACTCAACATGACGTGGAAAAACTCGAGCAAGTTGGTGAGACACGACCTATGCAGTCTAAACCCATGTTGGGAGTCCCCAAGCAGCTTGTAGGAATCCAGATGGTCAGAGAGAGAGAGAGAGAGAGAGAGAGAGAGAGAGAGAGAATGCGGTTTGAGAATATGTTTTGTACCTACTGTACACATGACAAACCTCTTGCATATCTAGCAAGATATCCTCCCATCCAAAAAGAGTAAATGAGCCATTTATGTCTCGTCATAAATTTCTTGAACGAATGTAAGCTTTGCTTACATATTTCATTCCATCAAAGGTAGCATTCCTAATATGAACGAAATGATGTTATTTCAATGTGATTGATCACCTTTATAATTAGTTTCCTTTGCATTTCAGACATCATTTTGGTGAGGATTATGTACAGAGCATCGGGTATCATGCTTACATCGAAGGGGTTCTCGAACGACCTACGGAGGGCCATTATCAATGCTCATATATCTGGGGAGGGGTACGAGAAGATATCTGAAAAATATAGAATTCGTGCATCAATTCGCCAAATTACTTACAAATGGACGTACTGTATATAAAGACGACGAGAACCTTGCCGAAGAGTGCCCGACCACCGAAGATCTCACTCAGGATGATTAGGAGACTCGGTCGTGAGGATAACAGTGACCCAAGGGTGACATCTACAGTAGGGCGGAGTGAAAAACTCATTTTTCGAATTTTCAAATTGGCTAATGTGGAAAATGTGTGGAGTAGTGAGGAAATAAGCTGGTATAATTTAAAATCATAACATTAATATTTTCAGGTGCCACAATGACCTTCAATATTGAAAAAATTGAAAAAAGCAGATTTTAACCAATAATTACAGAAGAGTCCACGATGCACAATAGACAAGAATTTATTCACACTTGTATAAAAATAGCTCGGTCAACCTTTAAAAAATTTCTATTCTCTAAAAACAGTTTTCTATAGTCAGCTCACTCAGCTGTCACGTGAGTACCTCGGTTCAGTGTAGCTGTCGCTCTCGTAGCAGTGGGTGTTCTGTTGTTGGCGTTACTCAGATAGTCTAAACTATATTTCTTATATATTTTGCATTTCTGTATTGTGTTGCCCTAAGTTTGCCATGTACTGTTAACTGAAATTAACGTATAATTGATATTAGCTCTTTCTTTTTCAGATTTGTATACTTTCAAAATGTCTCGAGTTTGCGCAAAATCAACCAGGGCCTCAACTGAGTGCCCCATGTTTGGTATGGGGGAAGATTTATGGCACAGGAATCTTCCTACATACGAAGGAGTTTTTAAATATTACTTGTTTGTAAGAAACGATTTGAAACAGAATACTAATAAAGATCCTTCAATATCTCAATTATTAGACAAGTTGTTGATAAATTGAAAACAATTTGGGAAAGTGCTTCCGTCCAATTCTGTCAGACAGGCGAATTGAAACAATGTTCAGAAGCTACCACGAAAAGTATCGTGTCATTATGAAGCCATACCAAAGCAGAAAAAATTCTGAAGCTTACAAAGCAAAGATTGATATGTTCAAAAAGAAGCACACACGAAACTTTTTGACATTGCAGCGTGCAAGTGCAAAGTACTAACACAATGTTCTTGTCCCAAAGAAAAAACGGTTCCAAAGGAAGAAGTGACGTTCCTCTTAGATCAAAGGAGTGAAAGAAAACTGTTTATTGATAGAGTAGATATTACACTCTCAAAGAAAAAAGCATCTACGTTGCTAAGAAAGCAAAAAGAAGCTGTGAGGCTCACCAAAGAATCTTCACAGGAAAATTGCAGGATACAAATGTTGAATTATCATCATCGACATCAAATAGTGAAAGTGAATCTGGCGAAATATCAGACGATACATTTCCAGAGCCAGTTAGCTCGAAGAGAAAGCTCGAACAACCTGAAGAACAATTATTCAAGAAAGGAAAACTACAAATCTACCTTCAGTGGCTACTGCTTGTGACAAGACTGCAGTTTCAGATCGAGCTGCAGCATTCATTGTTAGTGCAGTATTGCAAGATATTGGAGAAGTTTCTATTGACAATACATCTGAAGTAGTGGATAGGAGTAAAATCAGAAGAGAAAGACAAAAGAAGAGATCAGAAATTATGAAAGATCAAAATCAGGTCCCAATCAGAGGAATCTATTTTGATGGTCGAAAAGATTCTACACTCTTCCAAGAAAAAAAGAGTCCAAAGTATATCAGAAGAAGGTAACAGAAGAACATATCACTTTAGTGAGAGAACCTGGTTCAGATTATTTGGGCCATTATTCTGTGAATTCTGGATCAGCTGAAGAAATATGTAAAGGAATGTTTGAGTATATTGGAAATAATGACATGAACCTGGAAAACCTTGTTGCCATTGGATGCGATGGTGCAGCAGTCAACACTGGAGAAAAGGGAGGCGTTATAAGGCTTATAGAATTGAAGCTGAAGAAGCCAGTTCAACATTTAGTGTGCCAGCTCCATGCCAATGAATTGCCATTACGCCATTTAGTTGCAAAGCTGGATGGAAAAACATCTGGCCCCCGCGGATTCACCGGTCCTATTGGCAGGGAATTAGAGAACTGTGAGAGTCTTCCTATTGTCGAGTTTGAAAGGATTGATGCTGAGGAACCAACTGTAGACTGTGAAGATCTTAGCACCGACCAAAAATATCTAATTGATATTCATCAGGCCATAACAAAGGATATTGCTCTCCAGATCTTGTTCATCGTAGTCCAGGCAAAATGGCACATTCACGATGGCTGACTACAGCAAATCGTTTGCTTCGTCTATACGTTTCAACTGTAAGTCCATCTGAGAACCTCATGAACATTGCTTCTTTTATAATGAAGGTCTACATCCCAATGTGGTTTTCTATTAAGCAAAGTACGTCTTTTGTCAATGGCTCAAAACATGTTTTCAAAACTATTGAACTAACAAGAACACTGAATGACGAAGTAAAGGATATTGTAAACCCTGTCATACAAAGAAATGCATTTTTTGCAAATCCAGAAAATATTCTAGCATCAATGATTCATGATGACCGCAGCGCCATAAGAGAATTAGCGTGGAGGCGAATAAAAAGAAAGGCAAACAAACAAGGAAAAGTTGTGAGGCGTTTCACAGTACCTGTTATTCAATTTGAAGCTACTGATTATACTGATTTAATTAATTGGCAAAATGCATTGTCACTGAACCACCTGTGACAAGACACCTGACAGAAAATGAGATTGAAGAATTCATAGAAAACAAGAGTACCCCTCCATTCGAGAAATTCCCTTGTCATACACAAGTAGTAGAAAGAATGGTAAAATTAGTGACTGAAGCATCATCAAAAGTATTTGGATTGAACGCGCGAGATGGCTTCATAAGATCAACACTTCAGTCACGTAAAAAAATGCCATCATTCGAAAGTAAAGCTGAATATAAAGTTTAAATAAAACGTTAATAGAAAAAAACATGCGCAAGGATGGGTGGTTGGGAGGGCATGGGTGGAGCTCGACACGCAGCCACCTCCTCGTGGTGAGTTCTGGATTATTTAGATCATTAATCAAAAGAACATTGATCTAAATAAACTAAGAGCTGCGTAATTCAGTAACTATTTTGGTAATTGGAACACTTAATATATAATAATAACAAGTAAGTTTCAGTTATTGTACTAATGCAGAATATAAGAAAATCATTATATTTCACTTTTTTCGACGGCTTTGTGGCACCTGAAGATATAATTTCGCAGGACTAATGTTTATGCACAGTCATTATCTATAGCACCCACATATTTTCCGCACTAGCCATATTTGAATTTCGAAAAAAAGTTTAAAAACCTCATTTTCGATCCGCCCTAATCTACAGACCTTCGAGGATTTTTGGTAATTTTTGGTAAGCGTCAATACACAGATCATTGTTACATATGAAATACACTGAAACAATCAGGACTTCATAGGTAGGTCGCACAAAGAAAAACAAAGTCGACAGACGAAACTTCTCGAGAGACACACCCCTACCACCTGGGAAAAGGTACTTTGGACGGATGAGACAAAGGTAAGAGTTCTTCGGTCATTATGACAAATGTTACATATAGCGAAAACCGAATATAGCTTTCAAAGATAAGAACGTAGTGCCTACGGTAAAACACGGTGGAGGTAGCCTTATGGTTTGGAGCAGCTTTACCACGTCAGGGACTGGTAGACTGGCCGTCATCAACAGAAAGATGGATTCGATATAGTATCAGCGGATCTTGAAAGAAAATGTCGCTCTATCCATTCATGATCTGCATCTTGGCTGTGGCTGGATACTACAACACGATAATGACCCAAAACACACGAGTAATTCAACCAAGACCTGGTTATTGTAAAAGAAATATCGTGTCCTTGTGTGGTTCAGCCAAAGTCCCGACCTCAATCCCATCGAGGTGCTTTGGAAAGAGTTTCTGGCATGTACGGCTCACTTCAGGACTCTCCAAAGCATCTCGATAGGATTGAGGTCGGGACTTTGGCTGGGCCACACAGGGGTACGATATTTCTTTTTATTTTATCAGGTCTTGGTTGAATATACACAAATACAGATTTTTCAAAAATGATTTTTTTTTGTTGTTTTTAATACTGCATGGAACAAAAAATTCGTTTACAGTTTGAACAAATTATTTATTATACGTTCTAAAAACAATGAAAACTATTTTTATATTTAAACTATGCATGGTGTATAGTTTAAATATAAAAGTAGATTGTTTTCATTAAACGTAGACGAAGAGGCTACAACATACCCTTAATAACTACTTTCAGGTTTTATTTTTCAAGTAAAAAATACAAATAAGGATACAGACAAAATATTTTTGTAAATGTTAGAAAAACAAAAATATCTTGCATCCGTGTAAAAATTATATGAGTGTGTGTATTAATTAATGTTAGTCCTGGAAACAAGAGCACGTCGTCAGGCTAAAGCGTTTGCGCCAAAATTTAAGTTAGGAGCCAAAATGTGTTCGTTTTATATAGTTTCACTTGGAGCCAAATGAAAGAAATATCCTATCGCTTTCATATTAAGAAATGTCAGATCAGTTGAACTATCAGGTAGATTTAAAGAACCTAAAATACTTTACGAGATCAAAGAGTACGTTTCAGCCCAAACGAAACGATGGAAAACGAACACATTTTGGCGTAAACGCTATAACGCAGTTTCCGTAACTTTACCAGGGTCCACTGGGTTACGTCGTGGCCATTGTCGCAACACCGCTTCCCGCAAATAAACGAAGTTAAGCAACATTGGGTCTGGGTACTAGTTGGATGAGTGACCCATCCTCTTCGTCCACATAATGAAGCGATTCGTGGCTGGGATCCTACGTAAAACTGTAGATCGTATCCGTCACATGACCCTTGATGTTACGAAAGAGGTTAACTAATCCCCAAACAACAACGTAATGCTGCCAACATTACTTTACTGAAATAAACTTAAAATCACTACTTTTAATTTCCCAAATGAAAATAAATTTAAATTTTACAAAAAGAATAGAAAAGTTTAATTTTGATTCTCTCAAAATGTCAGTCTGCCAAATTCCAAAATAAATGGGTTTATTTCTGATGGTCCGTATAAAACCTATCGACAGTCTAGATCAGGGATTCCCAAAGTGGTCTGTAGGAAGCTTCCAGGGGGTCTCTAAGCTTTTGGAAAAATAGTAACTAATTTAAAAGCTATCTATGTTTATGAAATATACTATAGTTTGTAACTGAATGCATAATTTTTTTTTGTAGGGTCCTTGGTGGTAAAGTTTGAGAACCCCTGGTCTAGATCCTGACCGCGGTCCGGCTAATGGCGACCCCAAGCTAGAGGATATCTAATATCAACTTTTTTGCATTAATAGCAGGAATAAAGACAGGGAAGTTAAATTATAATAATTATTGATATATAATTAATTAATAATGTCATAAATGAAACTAATAAATTAATCCTGATCACCATCCATTGAAATTAATATAATCCAAGAATATAGCCAAAGAAGGTTTTCTCCATTATTTCAATCCTTTGAGGTTCATATTTTGTGAAGACTTTAATTAAATCACATTTGCATATAATTTCAGAGGTTTTCATAATGTATTTAAAAATTAATCATAATAAATTATTCTTATATTCAACATTAAGAATTAATATAATACTAAGATGGAGCATTCATTACTTTATCACTTTAGGTTAAGTTTAAATTTTAAATAAAATTACATCGGAGCAATATTTAAAAAAAAAAAAAAAAAAATTGTGTGGGTGGGTGGGGGGGTGGGGGGGGTGTTAACCGGTTAAAAATTCATTATATATATATATATATATAGAAATCGCTCAGTGAGCGAAAAAAAAAAAAAAAGCCACAACGCGTTGTGGATGCACCAAAGTGATCACACACCGATGTTGATATTTTTTCGCTTCATGGCCGTTCTCAAACAGCCACAACGCGTTGTGAACGATTTGGATATAATCACAACGCGTTGTGGACGATTTGAAAATTATTGAATACCCGGTTAGGTCAACTGTACGCCCTTGATGATTGGTTAGGTTAAGTCGTGATATTTTTCGTTAAAACTAAGAAAATATCACGGCTTAACCTAACCAATCATCAAGGGTGTACAATTAACCTAACCAGGCACTCAGTTGATCTAACCAGTTGGTTAATTTTTACATTTACATATTCTAAAGTTGCTGAAAATTAAACGGGAAAATTATTGATAATCATTTTTTAAAGGACTATCTTTTTTCTAGCATATCTGCTTAACTTTGCTTTTTAATCGGTGAATACGTCGATAAATATACGTCGTGTTTAAATAGAGTTTGATGAAAGACTGGTGGTGTGGTCATTTCAAATCGTCCACAGCGCGTTGCGGTTGTTTGAGAACGACCATGAAGCGAAAAAATACCTAACATCGGTGTGTGGTCACTTTGGTGCATCCACAACGCGTTGTGGTTGTTTTTTTCGCTCACTAAGCGATTTGATGTTTGGGATATATGGGATGAATTTCACAATTAAACACGTGAAATGAATGAATGATACAAACCCACAAGGAAAAAGAAAAATGATTCCAAGGCCTTTCGTGTATTCAGAAGTACAGTGTAAATTCCCTGACGAGGTGTACTTCTGAATACACGAAAGGCCTTGGAATCATTTTTCTTTTTCCTTGTGGGTTTGCATCATATATCAGTGGCGACTGGTGAACTTTTCGTTTAGGCATGCAAAAAATTTAAAAACAAATCAGCACAAAAACCAATTGATAGTGCCGTAGGCACGAACCTAATAGCTAGGGGGTCTAGGGGTGAGCGGCAGCAACCCTAGTGGGGTCCGGGCAGAGCCCGGAAGCCAACGCTTTTCTGTATTTTCAGAAGTATCTTCTAACATTCTAACAGGATTTATTTAACATATCTTTGGGAATTTTCCAGATTAGCTGCAGTTGGACTGTTATTGGACCCAATTGCTTTTTTCAAAAAAAAACCTTGATAAGGTTCTTTTCCCCCGACAAAAAAAAATAATAAATTTCGAAAAACATTTTTAGGAATTTTTTTTTTGGCGGGCTTAATTAAAAACACGTACTGTGGAGAAATAATAATAACCTATAAATAGCATGTTTTGAAAAAGTGATTAGAAAGTATTCAAAAACAGGACAAAAAAATTGTAAAATTAATCATCAAATTATACATAAAATCTTGCCCGAAATTTTTATTCAAAATTATTTATTTGAACTGAAAATCCACCCTCGAGTTCTTTGGCAAAATTCTTCAGTGATTATGTAAAAATGTTCTTTTTTCTCCATCAATTTTCTTAAACAAGACTTTTCAATTGAAATCAAGGAGATTTGACAGCCTTGCTTGACTTTGTGCATTTCACAAGTAAGTTTTCATTCTTTTTAGGGGAAAAACAGATTGTTCTACAGATGAAAATGAAATTGGTAAAGTGAAAACCAAATTCATTAACCCATATACCGTATTGAAAGTCATTGTTTTTACGATCACGTGACCCACTACTTCGAAGTAATTAATAAAACAATCATAGGCCTAAAGAATTATTAATTATTATTAAATAATTAATTATTAAAGAAATATTATTGATTGAAATTAATTACAGACGGTTTGGCATCTCAACGACATTTTTCTAGTTTCCATTTGTCCTCAGCAGGTTTTGAAACAGCCAAAAGCGGAATCGCAAACTGCATTCAATCGAACAAATGATGAGTTCCTCAATGATAAAACCTATTTTCTATTATTATAAAGATCGATTTGCATTGATTCTATTTAGATTATGAATTATTAGGAATAGCTGAATTTTAAACTTTTGACATGCAATATTTAAGGTTTCAATGGTTAAAAAGGGCTAAAATTAAATGAACATACGATACTTGAGATAAACTTTTTTTTCTCACAAAAAATAAGGTTCAATTTTAGTATGTTTTTGGCGAGAAGCCGATGCACCGATTCTTCTGAAAAAAGCAGAGATGGAATTTTAGGCCATAAGGACGGGAAAATAACGCTCATTTTGTCGTGTCGTGGAAGATCAATCTCTTTCAGTGACTAAGAAATTCTGTATTTGGTGATCGTTACTAATATATTAATATTGTTCTAAAACCTAATATTTATTTACATTTTAGAAGGCATATATATATATATATATAGGGTGAGTCAAAAATCTCCATACATAGGCAAACTGGTCACTTTATTATGCAATCACTTGTAAGTCAAAATATGCTCTATGTGGGCACCATTACACTGAATGCACATACGGATGGCGCATACAAAGGCATCTCAGCACATCACCTGCAAAAAAATTAAAAATAATAATTTATTTATCATGACCATTTTACCTATGTATGGAGACTTTTGACTCACCCTGTATAATGTAAAAAACGACGCTTATGTAGAAGTGTGTTCCGCACAAGATGAGAAGGGAGAACGAGCAAATGGAAAATGAGGTACCTCACTTTTCATTTGCTCGTTCTCCCTCCTCATCTTGTGCGGAACGCTCTTCACATTAATTATACTGTGTTGTTTGCAGTTAAAATATATATATATATATATATATATATATATATATATATATATATATATATATATACAGGGTGGGCGGAAAGTAGCTCCCTAATTTAAATTACATAAATTATGTATAAATTGTGATTGTATTGTTATATTGTTATGGTGTGTTCTCTAAAGTGGTACAATTGTAACGGTAATCTTTTTTCTCTAAAGTGTTCTCTTGTGTTCTCTAAAGTGGTACAATTGTAACGTTTTTTTTTTTTTTCATTTCAGATTGAAGGGTAACATGGCTGAGCGTTTAACACTGCAGGAGCGTGCCCAGTTGGCGGCACGGTACGAAGTTTGGCAATCTGTCGTTCGAGTTCAAAGATGGTGGCGGGCCATTAACAGACCACGTACGTGCCCAAGTGGACCCGAAAACAATCAAGAACTGCCACTTGAAGCTCATGACCATGGGGTCTGTGGCAGATGTTCGAAGATGTTGTCGCCCTTCGACATCCAGGGCCCAGGAGACGGTGCAGGCAGTTCAGGAAATGTTCGCACGGAGTCCACGAAAGTCAACTCGCCAGGCAGCTCGGGAAAGTGGACTCTCCCGCTACTCAGTGCGAACTGTGCTGAAGAAGGAGCTGAACTGGCGTGCGTGGAAGCCGCATTACTGCCAATCTCTCTCGGACGAGGACTGCGACATTCGCATGGAGTTCGGGGAAATCATGCTGGCTTGGGTGGGTAAAGGAAGAAGTCTACCGCACCAAACCGAGGACATTGGAAGAACTGGAGGACCGAATTCGGGAAGTCATGTCCTCCATCCCGCCGGAGTTCCTGCTAAAGTCAGTGGACGCCATTCCTGGGCGGCTCCAGAAGCTGGTGGAAAGAGTTGGAGCCCACATTGAATTTTAGAGAAAACCTACCATGTATGCCTACCTTTTCATATTATTTCTTCTGAAATAAATGGATAATATACGTATTTTTTTACCAATCCAAAATAGGGAGCTACTTTCCGCCCACCCTGTATATATATATATATATATATATATATATATATATATATATATATATAGTGTCCAGAAGAAATAGGGTTATACCTCTTAAAACCGATATTGTACAGGGTGTCCCAGAATTAACTATCTATTTCAATGAAATCGGACAAATTTTTTAAAAACACTTTTATTTATGTTTATCATGTTTTATGTGTGTTAAAAATGTATAAATTTCTAAATTTTTTTCATAATTTTATTTTCATAATTTTTTCATTATCTGGTCCAATGAAAGACCGTCTGAAGTCAGAATGGCAAAGACACTCCAAAAGTTAACGTGTGGCTTGGAATGACCAAATCCAAAATTTATGGTGCTCCATCTTGTTGAAACACAACATTATCAAGAATGCCATCATCAAGAAGCTGTGGTTCGAGAAACTGCTGAAGCATATCAAGGTAGACGGTACCTGTTACAGTTGCTTCCGCAAAGAAGAATGGGCCATAAATTTTGGATTTGGTCATTCCAAGCCACACGTTAACTTTTGGAGTCTCTTTGCCATTCTATGACTTCAGACGGTCTTTCATTGGACCAGATAATGAAAAATTATGAAAATAAAATTATGAAAAAAATTTAGAAATTTATACATTTTTAACACATATTAAACATGATAAACATAAAAGTGTGTTTTTAAAAAATTTGTCCGATTTCATTGAAATATAGTTAATTCTGGGACACCCTGTATTTTATATTAGCTCTTAAAATCGCAAATATGAAAGCATGTACATTTTTATCAGAGATCATTAGAGCGAATTATTATCACTTAATGAGGAAAAAGTGGTTTTTAATAAAGTTTAATACGATAAAATATATACCGTTGCAATTATATTAATGGAATAACGTTGATCAAAATTTCAATTGAAGTTGTTTTTCTCTTACGTAAGACATCATAAGCTTATTTCCCTTCACACACACACACACACATATATATATATATATATATATATATATATATATATATATATATATATATATATATATATATATATATATATCGCACCTTCGACAGCATGCAGTACAGTATTCATTTATACCTACACCAGAACGAGGTTCAGATGGTTCTTACGTAGGCGGAAGTCAGTTCATGCCTAAAATATCACCATGATAAACTTATTGTGCAAAACGTAACCATGTTTACTCGGTCGCACCTTTATAAAAAAAAACCCTTTCATCATACACTACGAATTCCAACACTAACATGCAGTCAGAACAGGCGAACTTAGAGTGCTTTAACATTAAAATCTGCAGTTTATTTCTAACACTACGAATTATAATTCATGTTCCCTGCGTAGCTATCTGTAACCTATTCCCTTTAGATGTTTTGGTACGAGGCAAAGCCAGTGTTAAAAATGATATTTCCATTAATATCTGACCAACTTTTCCCGATTCTGCTTCGCTTGAATTATTCACGTTCATTATTTTTAGCCAAAACTCGGTTTCCATTTTGTATTTCGGACCTTTCGATATCATTTCTAAAGGAACAAAGTTTTAATTACTGATTAAGAGTCATAATAATGTACTTTAAATTAGTATTTAATATTTACTTTCAACAATTTTTTTTTTTTAAATTTTCCCACAAAATTCTGTAATAAATAATTCTTACCTTTCTAGACACTCGCTCAAGAAATGAAATATTTACTGGAATGAGTCAATTATTCCATTTTGCGTGGACTTCAAAATTGAGTTATGAAGTGTTGTACATAAACATACGGGTTTATATTTTTTCCTTCACTCAATAAGGAAAAAATTATTCGTTTCAGATCATTTTAAGCAATTTTAAAATCAATTTTCTTTAATGGGAAACACTTATTAATACACACTTTTTTTACTGCAGCAAGTTATATATTGAGAGTTACAAGGAGTTACAAAGACAAGTACCACCTCAAGAAGTACCAATGGCAACGGGTGGCAGGGAAAAATTCATACACCCTCAAATAGTGTGCAAGATTCGGTCTAACCTTTTCTTGAACTGATCCACAGAGGAACTGTTCACAACTTCTCAAGGTAGCCTGTTCCACGTGTCACAGACTTTATAGGTAAAGTAATTCCCAAACACACTAGCGCTATTTCAAATCCAACATCCAACCATTGTTGCGAGTTGAGTTATCATTTAAACTAAACATTCTTCTAAAATCGACATCGTTGAACCCGCGTAAGAGAGTGAAAACCACGATCAGTTGACCGCGTAGCCTTCGAGTTTCCAGCGAAAACAAATTTAGGGCGCGTAAGCATCGATTGCAGCCCATATGTCTAACGGAAGGGATTAACTTTGTGGCCCTCGCCTCAACTCGCTCCAGCCTCTTAATATCTTTCCTGAGGGTGGGCAACCAGAACTGCGCAGCATACTGCAGGTGCGGCCGAAGCAGAGAATTGTACACAGAAAGAGCACAATCTCCTTGTTCCGAAATCGAAATTGCCTTCTCACATAACCCAACAGCTTCTGGGCTTTCTTTTCCACCTCTACGCACTGTTTCGTAAACTGAAGGTCGCTGCTAATTAGCACACCCAAGTGTGGACTTTATATTACTCCCCAACATCGAGTAGTCCGACTTGGGATTGGCATAGCCAATGTGCATCACCTTGCATTTACCCAACTTAAATGGCATTTGCCATTTTTGGGACCACTCACCTATCCTACGTAGGTCCGCAGGCAGTTGCTCGATCGCTTCGGGCGTCCCAACATTGGCCCCAAACTTCGTGTCATCAGCGAATTTGGCTATCCTACTGACGATGCCAGCATCGATATCATTTATGTAAATGATAAACAACAGTGGCCCCAAAACGGAACCCTGAGGAACCCCACCAGTGACCGAGGCCCAACCCGAGCTAGCCCATTTAATTACAACCCTCTGCCGCCTATTCTTCACCCAGTTTCCAATCGACCTACCTACTTCCCCACCGATACCCAGCGCGCGGACTTTCGCCATTAGCTGGCGGTGAGGTACCTTATCAAAGGCTTTCTCAAAGTTGAGATAAAGTATATCAATCGCCCTACTCTTATCGTACTCACTCCACATGACGTGGAAAAACTCGAGGAAGTTGGTGAGACACGACCTATGCAGTCTAAACCCATGTTGGGAGTCTCCAAGCAGCTTGTAGGAATCCAAATGGCCAACAATCCTATCCGCTATTATCTCATCTAATAATTTACTTACAACCGAAGTGAGACTAATGGGACGATAGTTCCCTGGACTTTCGTGATCCGCTTTCTTAAAGATAGGGGTGACGTTGGCTTCCCTCCACTCACCAGGCACCTGGCCCGTCTCCAACGATTTGTTGAAGACTTTAGCCAGGTGGGAGCCACCTGGTCGCGCACTTCCCGCAAAACTCTGGGGAGGAACTGGTCTGACCCAGGAGCCTTAAAACGCGTTCATTTTGTCTATTCGGTACACCGAACACTATCCAGGCCAGCACCTTCGTGCCTGACGACTGGCTCAAGGATGACGCGGGTGTTCTCCTGGTGAACACTCCCGCTTTAAAGTATTCATTCAGCACATTAAGCACATTAGGTGGGTATGGAAAAAGGTTGAAAAAACTTCACTCTGGTAAAGGGGAAGGAAAGAGAAGAATATATAAGCTAGCTCTAACACGTCATGCACAGAGTTCGTAACACTAGATAGCACCACTGTATAAACCAACCAATAATATACTTGTGCCGATCATATATAAACCACTTTCTATCGTCACGAAAACCTCGAACATATAGTTTTGGTTTTATACAAAATATTTACAGCTCTATTTACCTAGGTATCGGTCCAACAAAGATCCTATTACCCACTTCAAGCTCGCCCGAAAAGGATTGAGAGAGAGAGAAGTAAAGGTTAAACTCTCCATGTCTACACCCATGTACGCGGATCGATGAGCAATGATGAAATGCTTCTACAGGAAAGGGGTGGGAACAGAAATAAGAGTTTCCACACCAAGCCCTCACCCGTCACGTGGATCCATCTAACCAAGGGAAAGAGGGAAAGAAATCGTGTCGGCTTAAATGCAACTTTACTTCACCTAATCCATGCTATGCATTTTTTTGTTATGAAATTGTGTTTGTACCAACTATTTCTCTAGTCTATGCGAAGACATTAACAAGGCAGGCAAATGTGTGATCGTGTTTTCTGTAATTGGTGTGTGTGTGTGTGTGTGTCAACTCTCTGAATGTAGCCGAGTTTCAACTTGGATCTCCCGCCGTGAAGTGCTTATGCAGCAAGTAATATACCGAGTCGTCCATACTTCGCGGTGTTGTGCCACCACGAGAGTAGAGAAAATCTCGTCCCGGCGAGGAATATCAGCTTATATCTATCCCCGTGTACTTGTCTCTTATGGTGAATGAAAGTGTTTTGTGGGTGATCACCCGTTGTTGCTACGACGAATTCAAGAGTCTCCCACTTAAAAGGCTCATGAGGCAAGTGATCAAAAGACGAGCTACTTTATAGTTAATCATGCTGAGAGAGAGAGAGAGAGAGAGAGAGAGAGAGAGAGAGAGAGGAGAGAGAGAGAGAGAGAGAGAGAGAATTCACAGATTTAGTGGGGTATTTTTTGTGAGGTAACACTTTTGATACCTCGGAACTTTCGGAAATTTCTATAAAAATAGAAACATTTTTATTGTCGAAAGAAAGATATGTTAGTCATGATTAGGTTCGGTTAGGTTAGATTAGCGAATACCTTACTATTTAATGACTTAATAGAAAATACCATTTCAACCCTCAGTTGCGTCCAAAACACTTGTCACGCCTTTCTCGGTTCGATGGTACAAAGGTTAGGTTAAGGTTAAATAAAACTTGGTTAATTAAGTTTTTTTTAGATATCTGGATTTAGAAACGTCGTTACCTCGCTGATACGGAGATTTGCACTGTGTGTGTAGCACTTCAAAAGTATCGAATACGTCGGTTTTATTTACCAACAGCCTGCCATTAGGTATCGAACTATCGTGTAACTGGTTGTTGGTTAATTAAGTTATTAATATTGGTTACTTTACGAAAAAACTGCAATTAAATTTAGTTGCGCCTCATTACAGTCCAATAAATTTACATTTATATCACGTTTCACAGTATAATTTGGGGTTTAGCCCCAATGATTAATCTCCAAAGATTGATGGAACCTAATATTTACAGGAAAAAAAAATACACTTATCACAATACTGTATCTTAACTAATTACAGTTGTTTATGAATAAAAAACGGTAAATGCCTCTTATAATACCTATAAATTTGCCTCCTAGCATGTACCGTTATTAGTAGTGTCGTATATAATTAGTTTCAAAATTATCAGCTTTGCTTCTTACCTCAAACGTAGTTTAAGAGTCATAATAACGACAATTTGGCATTGGCACTGGCACAATAAATTGGGTTTTGAAAACATTTTGGTTTCATGTATAAAATTAAGCTTTCCCTTTATTATTATTATAAGACTGTGATTAAAAATTATATGCAGATTTAGTTACGAATTTAGTTTGCGCACACGCGCACACACATCATATATATATATTATATATATATATATATATATATATATATATATATACATATTATATATGGTGTGTATATATACACGTGTGCGCGCGCGCGCGCTAACGTCATTCTGTGGACGTAACATTCATTTAATCAACAAGTTAGTATGGGTTAAATTTAGTTAGTTTATTAGAGTGTAGATAGAATGTCCGTCGGTCAAATGAATAGACGTCCCTAAAATGTAACCAAACTAAGGTGAATTAACACTAAATTTCCTCATACCTTAACCTATTAATTAATTGTCGGAAAACCAACCTTTTTCTAACGGAATTCACGTAATAATACTAATAAATATTATTATAAATATTATTATCTTTCCCGCGACATTAAACTAAAATTACAGAATGTCTTCATGGTTAAAATTTTGTTTTGGCTATTATTAAATATTTTTTTATTCCTTAGAGGATGGGGGGAGATAGGAGGAACTTTTGCGGGGAAGGGGGGGGGATAAGAGAGAATGGGTATAGGGTAAAAAAAATGAGCAGTTTATAATTTCTAAGCGTGTTCTTGCTGCGGTCAAAGTTCCTAATGAATTTTCCTCCTCAAAACTTCTTTAGTCAACGATTATATTCAATTTCCATTTGCTGTTCGAAGATGGACATGCAATTTTCCCATTTTAGCTCTTACGACTAATAACGAAAGGGAATTCTTAGTTTATTAATAAACTTCTTTTTTTTTACCATAAACGAGAAACGAATATTTGTAATTACATTAGGAAAATTAAAGTTGTTGCGGGTTTCCCGCCCTTATATCATGGAAGAAAAACACACGCATTATATAATATAATATAATATAATATATATATATATATATATATATATATATATATATATATATATATATATAAAAATTTAAATTTTTTAAAAAGTCGAGTAAAATTGTTGGAAAAGTTTTAGATTTTGGTTCCCCAATGTCTCCTAAAATTTCGAACAATCTTCGAACTCCTCGATTGGTTTTTCTCGATAGAAATTCACGACTCTCAGATTGAAAGGTAAAGACAGCTTATGCGAGTAAACAGAAGAACAGAAGAGACAGGAAAGAAAAACGATAAGAAAAAAACTTTTTTTTATTCACACACACACACACATATATATATATATATTATATGTGTGTGTGTGTGTGTGTGTGTGTGTGTGTGAAAACAAAATGCCGAAAGATACGATGACCTCTTCCCTACATATTCTCTCTTTTTTCCTTGCTCTCCTTCTCCTCTTCCTCTACTAAAACAACTTGAAATAGAAGCGAATTCCTACAGCCGAATTGTTTCTTCTCGTTTTACTTATTGCAAAGTCGTGTATTGTTTTTTTGCATTATTTAAGCAACTGCTTGCTATGCATCGAGAGAAGAGAGGCTCTCGCCGAATAATTTGGATATATTGAATTCACACTTTTATTCAAGTTTCGAGTTTCGATAATAAAATTAAAATAAATACATTGAAATAATATTCCCAAATCGACGTTGCTTCGTACGAGACTCGGAAAAATTATGCTTTTTTAAACGACAGCAAAGGCATATAATAGAGACACTGACGTCGAATATGATATCGCATTATTCATCATCCGAATAAAATGCGTATGCATGAAAAGCGTTTTTTTTTTAAGGGGGTGAGAGGGGGGTGTATGGGTTGAGGAGGAATGATATGCGATCTATATTTTGGAGCACTAACGAAGTGGAGTTGTTTGAACGACTTATTTCGCCAATTTACGTATTTTATATTTAAAAAGTAGCACCAAAATTCCACTATATAGTTTTTTTTTAAATATCGTGCATTGAGAACTCATTTTCCCATTTTGTGGGGGCGAGTTAGCCCCCTAGAATCGCCTGGACCCGAGCACTGACAGGTTAAGAGGCAAACTCAACCGAACCCTGCGCCAGCAGCCGAGAGTGACACCGTAACTATTCACCTACTGGAATTAGGTTATCACACACTATATATATATATTAGTTTTCTGTTCCATCCATGAATACACACGCTCTAACTAATATAATTAATAAAAAGATTGAAAATTGATTATATTATGTAGTAGTACTTCAAAAACACTGTCGATGATTTCACGCTGAAAATACCCAAAATAGGGGGTGACGGGATTACATAACACAATCATAAAATGTTCACCAACTGGGTATTCTACCCGAGAAAAGATCCAAACGTCAAATAAACTACAATTATGATACCCAGTCATATGAAACGCCTGATATAAAACATTTTACCCCGAGTGACGCATTATAATTAATAAAGGAAAATAAGTCGAATGAGCGAGCGTATGCGAGGTAAAAGCAACAGAACAGAGACAGATTTGCGAAGAAAAATCTCGACTAACGAAGAGCAATTTCGTGTTTGATCAATTATCTCTTGACACTATTTTGTAAACATGCAGAGAATGGAGCTTCAAAAACAAAGTTCCCCTTCTTCAATATATATATATATATATATATATATATATATAGGCTAACTTTGGTTTTGCTTCCGATCGAATTATTCACTCTGACGAAGGTCAAGCTTGTTACTCCCCTTAGACCCACAGCTTAACGTGGAATTCAAACAATGACCGATTAGGGAAGTGAAAAATTACAAAATTCTCACCCGAATTCGATTTCACGACCTCTCGATCAGCAGCCAGCGTCGTCTTAACCACGAAGCCACTCGGGCATATTTTTTTTATGCAGAAAGGAGGGGTCAAGGGCGAGTGCCGGCAAAAAATGTCCCTCCACAGAAGGAAAAGGGGAGAGCCGAAATCAAGGTATCGAAGCTTTTAAAATCGTGCCGTTTTTTTAAATTTTGAAAAGAATGTGTAGTGTGAGATGCACGTGTGTGTGTCGTGAGGAACAGAGGGAGAAGTGTGTGTTTGAGAGCATGCTGGACTGCTCACAAGGTAGATGAGACAGGGAAAAAGATCAGCTGAGGAGGACAGTAACAAGAGTTCCAGCACTCCGTCTCTTGCTATAGGTTCTCTCGGAAAGGATAATATACTTTTTGCATAATATTGTTTAAGTTTCCTATTTATATAGATTCCTGGATTTGCACATTCAGTCAGGAATCCCATATATATATATATATATATATATATATATATATATATATATATATATATATTATATATATATATATATATATATACACAGGGTGGGCCGTAAGTTTCCATACATAGGAAAATAAACTTTTTTGGACAACCATTTTTATTTATAATATGCTCTACATGGTTGCCATTGTTTTGAAAACACATTTCAATACGTGTTCCCCACTGTTGATGAACACGCATTAGCACAGTTGACGTTATGCTTGTAATGGCGTTGGTGATACGTTCCTTTAGATGATTTATGTCTCGTATCTTTTCCTGATACACCATGGCCTTCAAGTGCCCCCAAAGATAGAAATCAAGGGGGGTGAGATCTGGGGATCTGGGAGGCCACTCCACAGGACCACGCCGACCAACCATTCAAGCATCCGGAAACTGCTGATCCAAATACCGACGCACGTGAAGACCATAATGAGGTGGAGCTCCATCTTGCTGGAAGTAAACTGGGAAGTTACCTTCCTCGTTTAGCAGGGATGGGAAAATCTCTTCTTGCAACATGTTAAGATACCTTCGGCATTAAGATTTCCACTGACAAAAATTGGTCCAATAATTCTGTCACCCCATATCCCGGCCCACACCATCACTTTACCGGCACCTTGCATCTTCGTCGGACTCAGCCAGTTAGGGTTAGCATTACTCCAATAACGTATGTTTTGCCGATTAACCTCTCCATTGACGTAAAAATTTGCTTCATCAGTAAACAAGATCTTACGTCAAACGCATATTCTTAGGGTATCTGAAACATAAAAACAAACGTTTAATTTTTCCTATGTATGGAAACTTACGGCCCACCCTGTATATATAATATATATATATAAGCACACCAGACAAAAAATTAGTCACCCCTCTCAGAATGTACCTAATAACGTGTGACGGCGCCTCTGGCCTTGATAACCGCACGAATCCGGCGAGTTTAGTATGCGGAGGGCGCTGATGTAGCATTGGTAAGTGACAAGTAGCGGTGACGTAGCACACAGGATCAGATCTGTTTCGTGAGGTGGTGAAGAACAAAGTGTGTGTTGGATATAGTCCGCAAAATGGGTCGTGAGGCAGACGTTACTCAGTGGCAAAAAGGAGCCATCGTGTTTGGCAGAGCCCACGGACACAAAATGTCTGAAGTAGCCCAATTTGTTGGTGTGTCAACGCGTACTGTCCAGCGAGTTTACAAAGAGTGGTGTAGTTCGCAATCAACTGACAATCGACGGCGTAACTGTGGCCGGAAAACAATTCTCGACAATAGGGGCCGCCGCCATGTTTCTCGTCTAGTAACTGCAAATCGTTCTCAAACCAGAGAACAATTGCTCCAAGAAACCAATGAGGTTCTCCAGCGACCAATTTCCGAACGGACATTGCGACGAGAACTGCATGCGATGGACATCTGGAGCAGGGTACCACGGAAGAGGCCGCTGTTAACAGCAAGTCACAAATTGGCACGTTATAAATGGGCTCAGAGGCACAAAAACTGGACTGCGGCAGATTGGAAACGTGTAATTTGGTCCGATAAGTCCCGTTTTTGTTTGTTCTCCAATGATGGGAGGCGAGGAGTACATCGCAGGTCCAATGAAGCCTTTAATCCTGAATGCGTCGAAGGTGGTGTTCAGGCTGGAGGTGGTTCCGTGATGTTCTGGGGATGTTTTTCGTACCACGAAATGGGCCCTCTCGTTCCAGTGACGATGAATTTGAACCAGCAGGCGTACCTCCGCATACTAAACTCGCCGGATTCGTGCGGTTATCAAGGCCAGAGGCGCCGTCACACGTTATTAGGTACATTCTGAGAGGGGTGACTAATTTTTTGTCCGGTGTGCTTATATATATATATATAGTGAATTTCACCATTAAACACGTGAAATGAATGAATGATGCAAACCCACAGGGAAAAAGAAAAATAATTCCAAGGCCTTTCGTGTATTCAGAAGCACACCTCGTCAGGGATTCCCTGACGAGGTACTTCTGAATACATGAAAGGCTTTGGAATTATTTTTCTTTTTACCTGTGGGTTTGCATCATTTTATATATATATATATATATATATATATATATATATATATATATATATATAAGCAACTAAATTTCAAAATCAATTTGATTGACACTGGATATACACCTTTTTTTTAAAGGGAAACTGGGAACCCATTTCAAACTTGTCGCCGCACTGAAAATGAGCCTTAGTTGAACCCCTACAGAAGAAAGATACGTTTATGGAAACGTCAAAATGTCTTTGAACGTTCAATAAACGAACGAACGAACAGTGTTTGGAGAGAGAACTCGCTTGAATAACACTCACGATACACTTTTTCTTCCTTAATATTTATCTCGAGAAGTTCGCTCTAAACTTTTTTTGCAAAGAATCTTTCGTTAACTGTCTGTCTCGAGTTTTATAATCTAGTTTTGATCCTTAATAATAACGCCTCGCAGAACGTATTATACGAGCGCGCGCACACCCACGCACGAATACACACACACACACCAAGCCAGCGTCCGTGGCTCGGTGGATCACACTGTTTTCCGAGAAGCGAAAGTGAAGACACCGTTTCGGAGTTCGACTCCCGATGGTGCAAGCATTAATTGCATGTTAGTGCAATGGGTCTGGCCTGAGCGTTGTGCCAATTTCTGTCCCTATAACACACGCATAATCTACATACACAATATTTATGCCTTTATTTTTCCACCATTAAAAATTTTAATTTATTTGTATACGTTTACGTGTCTATTTTATTATATCAATGTCACCCTGTCTAACCATTCGTCTGTACGTCGTCTGTCTATATCTATGGACTCGGATAATTTGCCAAAACTTAAATCAAATTTTTGCGGAAGAAATTTAGAGTAAGATTATTCATCATTGACGTGAAATAAGGCGATTTTCTTATTATATTCAACCAAAATAAAAAAGTAAGAAGTTAATTTAGAGGAATCTTACGTAAAACCTATCATAGGGATTTGAAATATAATAAAAGCGACATGTTAAGAAAATTCTCATTTACGAGAAGGTGATTTAAGGGAGTAAAACCCAATGAGAAATGAACTGATTTGAATACAAGCTCATGAACACCAAAAGCTCGCGCTCCCATAAATCCATTTTTTCAATGCGGCTTTACTATCTTAACAGAGATGTTTATTAACATAAGAGCGTAAAAGGAGAAGAGGGCATCGATGCGTTATATACTTGAGGGTAACGTGCTGGTAGACGTATACACACGCAGCAACCAGAGCCATAGCTTGCGCTTTTGATACCCGAGGCAAAACCCTATTCACACGCCTGTCACCCCAAGAACTTTCATTAGGCTTCTAATGAATACGTAACTAAAAATAAAATGTTAGTCATTTCTCAATATCCTATAAACTTAAATAATACTCGACTGATTATTACGACATATACAGACATGTCAACTCAAACGGATTTTAAGTATTTAACTCCCTTATGTGGGATGTTTCCAGTTATTAAGATCAGGCACAGGCAAAATCTCACGGATTTTCGTACTTCAAGGTTTACGTCTCTGCATATACAAACAAAAGCATCCTGAATTGCGGAGTAACATGTACGCAAAATTCGGTATATCCGCTTTTAACTAACAATGAATCGGGTAACATTTTATGATACGGGTCCCTCCTTTCGGCCCGCCCACCCCTTGCTACGGCACTGACAGCAACAAGCCAACAGAACTTTATTCCAGTTAGTCTGGTTGGCACAAACGTACACGCATACAAGTCCGTGTGTGTGCGTGCTCGAACGCGCGTTTTAAACTATGGGCTGTGTGTGGGCGCGCACACAGTCAAAGCTCCCTTATCATATGTTGTAAATCTGATTAGAACTAGTGGTGCAAATAGTACCGTTTTCTAACCTCGTATAATGTTAGAATAGCTTCTGTACCAGCATCTTGTGACTAGTGAAAGCATGTGGAAATCATAATATACAGGTATGGAATTAAGTAGACAAACAAAAGTCAACTTAAACCAACACTTATATAATTCAAATTTCAAATTCTACAATAAAACTTGTATACGCTCGTATAATAATTTCACTACATACAGTGTGTATATATAAATCGTTTACGAAGATTCGGAAAAAAGTTCGCCTAAAAAGCATGACAAACTAATCACTATCGACTGAGTTTTATTATTACTGCCGGGGGAAAAAAAAAAGTTATTTTTAGAAATTTTGTTTGTGGGCAAACTTTTTGTCGAAACTGTACATATTCGTTATCAGGGTGGCTGCTGAAAATGTATTTTAAATTTCCCTGACTTCTCCCTGACTTTTCCATTGCCAACCGCCGGCCGGAGACCATCCAAATGACCTAGTCACAGATTGACTGATGGTCATGAACTATTTTTTTCGGTTAATTCAAATGTGAAAAAATAAAATGAAAGCTCAGTGACAGCCATTTCATAACATAAAACCAAATTAAGTGCACTTAGTGCAATCCCAAATCATATTTCACCATATTGTTTTAATGCCTAGACTGGAACACAAAAAATTCCCTGACTTCTCCAGGTATTCCAGGTTTTCCCTGACCAAAAAAAATTCCCCTGACTTTTCCAGGTATTCCAGGTTTTCCCTGACCAAAAAAATTTCCCCCGACTTTTCCAGGTCAGCAGCCACCCTGGTTATATTATGATGCACTGATCCCCATTTCTCAGTTCCTGCGTAATAACATACCTTCGCTGTTTCTCGTCTTGAACCTAGTCTGCTTAAGTAATACTATTCTCTAGCTCATTTTAAGCAACATTGACAGAAACCTGCGCAGGGAAACGAGTTCTTGAAAAAAAAAATACACCGGTATTTAGGAATAAAGTTACGTCTTTACGCGTTACTTACAGTATTTTAACTCTTCGAAACCGTTTTTAAGCAGTTTGGAAAATTTTGAAAACGAGATTTTAAACTATTATGCATTTTTTTTTTTTTTAAACTGCGAAGAATAAACGGTTGCAACCAAAGTTAATCGTTTGTTCAGGAAAAATAAAAAATAAGATTTCATACGATTAAATATTACGCTGTGGCTATTTAGACATTACTGGTCAGAGTGTCTTCCAGGCTATTTGACTAGCACTGGCTAATATCTCGCAGGCTATTTAGCCAGCAGTCCTGTGCACATATAGACTTTTTGTGAGCTTTGTATTGTTTCGAAAAATTTGCTTCATCTACATTTAGGTTAATAATAAAATAAATAAAATTTCTTAATTTTAAATTTGTTAACAATTTGTTGGATCACCTGAAGATTAGGGCCCCCAGCCTTCTTTAGTTAGCCTTATAAGGCTAACTAACGAAAATATCACGACTTAACCTAACCAATCGTCAAGGGCGTACAGTTGGCCTAACCGGGCATCCAATAATTTTCACGTTGGTTTCGATTAATTTTAAGCAACTTTGGTGCTCTTCCAATACGTGCTCTACCGTAAAATTTACATTCCAATATGTGCTAACTAACGAAAATATCACGACCTAACCTAACCAATCGTCAAGGGCGTACAATTGACCTAACGATTGGTTAGGTTAGGTCGTGATATTTTCGATAGTTAGCACATATTGGAATGTAAATTTTACGGTAGAGCACGTATTGGAAGAGCACCGCAACTTTTACTAAATGTGTTAGTTATAGCTACCGTATATATATATATAACTGATATACTGTACCTAACCAATCGTTAAGGGTGTACAGTTGACCTAACCGGGCATTCAATTATTACGGCACTTCAAAACCTAAAACAAATTAAATTTAAAATTAAGAAATTTTATTTATTACTTTAGGTTAAGATTGGGTTTATCACCGGGAACCCAATTTTCGCATTGAAAATAGGTTTAACGGATGTAAAATTTGATTGCAAATCGATTTTCTTGAATAACATTTTTTGTACAAATTCATATTTATTGAGTTACAAAAAAAATTTGGATCTTTTCGGTTTGACGGCCTGTAATATTTTTTAACTTTTTTATTGTTTTAATCGAGGATTTCAAAAATAACATTCATTTTTTAGAGAAACAAATAGTGAGGCAGTTATATGCAATTTAACAAATTTAAAATATATATTTTTAAACCATATTGGGATCTTTTTGTTTTGACGGCCGACGGAAAAAAAAACGAGTCATGACTACGGGATCGTCAAATTCTAGACTACCAAATGGTTAGGTTAACAGAATGCCTGGTTGGGTCAACTGTACTCCCTTGACGATGGGTTAGGTTAAGTCATGATAGTTTCGTTAGTTTACTGTCAAAACAAACGAAAATATCACGACTTAACCTAACCAATCGTCATGAGCGTACAGTTGACCTAAAACTTACAGGGATTTTGGAATCTTAAAACGTTATGATATTCTCAACTAAAAGGTATAACTGCTTCACTCAGGGACCATCCCCCCTCGTTTTTTCGTCAACTGCTTACAGATAGATTTTATCATAAACCCAAACTCCAGTCATAATATTTGAAGATAGTAATTGGTTACTATATATATATTATTAATATTGTATAATTTCCCATATTGTTGATATGAAGAGAAAATCCTGTGATTAAAATTAAAACGTAAAATTTGTTGTGGAGAACGCGACTACGAGATCGTTGTGTTTTTCGAACGCAGCCACATGGCCCCAAACCAGTATTGCCATTTTAGCGATTTTCCCTTTAAATCTAGGGTTTTTAAATAGCAGTCTAGCGGAAGGAAATACAATTTACTCCCTATCTAGCCGGTTTTCAAGTCATAATAGCTACCTTAAAATATGCCAAATTTATTCCAATCTGGCAGTTTCTATACACCATAGAGATTAATCTAGCGGAACATAAAATTGTATATAACACTGCCCCGAATCTCTCGTCACAACATTCTGCAGCCATTATTATTCAGATTAGGAAAGATATCTTGTACATTACTTAAAGAGCCGAATACTATCTTCAATAACCTTCTCACTCCCATGACAATTATTTATATGTATATTATGTAAGAATAATAAACTTGTATATCTACCAAGTTAGTGTATCTGGTTTCAGCCTAATATCATGGACATACAAAGGATGTCTAAAAAAAATCCTTATTTTTTTTCAGTATTTGAAGCCCTATAATTTGCCCTCCTAATTGTCTCCAGAAGGCAGGAAATGCTGTCCCAGACAACGTAAATTTCAAAAATTTCCAGGGGGAGCATGCCCCCAGACCCCCCTAGAGCTAGAAATAATTGTGCCCCCCTTACTTGATCCTGTGGACGCCCCGCTTTACTATTTGTTTCTCTAAAACATGAATGTTATTTTTGAAATCCTCGATTAAAACTGGACAATAAAAAACAAGTAATATTACAAAATATTACAGGCCGTCAAACCGAAAAGATCCAAAAATTTTGAAAAAAAAATCGGGACGATGCTGTCAGTTTCCATAGATGTCCCTATGTGACGTAACATCAGCTGACCGCAATTAACCAATCAGCTATTGCAAGACGTATTTCACGCATGTGCTGAAACTATTCTCGTGATGAAGTCGACGGTTGACCAGTTTGAAATCATTTGAAATTCAGTCGTCATGCAGGACGGGTGTCAACAGTGTTCTCTACCTTACTATGCGATTATTCAGCGTTGTTTTAACAACAACGCTGAGGCTATCGACGTTTTCAGAAAACACTGTATTGTTGAGTGATCCAGTGTGTCCAAAGTGCTCTCTCTCATCGGCTTGCATATCGTGCTGAACAGCATTTATATTAGTCTACGTATGAGTGCGCAGAAAAGCGCGCCAAGAGAAAAGTTTGTATTCAATGTAATTATTCTACATCTGCGTTTCGGGGTACTTGGCTGGTCCGTGCGCATATCTCACCGAGCCAGAATCTTTTGTTTTGCCACGAATTTTTGAAGTCTTTTAACCAGCGTGATGTCCAACACTATCTAGGCATTTCATCAGAAACTGCAGTGAGCTAGAAGTCATTTTGCTCTGAAGTGTGCGAGAATTGGCTGCTTAATTAGGAGCCCATCAGCAGGGGCGTACCTAAAGTATTTGGCACCCCCCATAAATAATTTTAAAATTTAAACAAAAATATATTATGTTTGCAAGTAGATTTTTAAACAGTACAGTACTGTCATAAGCAAATTGGAAATAAGAAAAATGCAGGACATTAAAAATTCAGTGAACAGGTAATACTGCATTTTATTTTATACAAAAAAAAACAGGAAATCCAGTCTCAACGCTCAGCCTACTCTTCAAAGGTAAATAGAGAGAATTCACAGTCTCTGCTTTCGAGCCTTAATTTCTGCAAATTGATCAATGACCATCAAAATTCACCTTTGCATATTCATGTTCAATTGAAAGTAAAGCCAGATTTGTCAATCTTGTCTGACTCATGGTCGAGCGAAAGAAATTTTTTATCAATTTCAATTTGGAAAAACTTCTTTCACATGAAGCAATAGAAAGAGAATTATTTAATGAAACATACCTCATGTATGTGGAGTCAGTGTCAAGTGAACAAGACTTGGAATGTCAGTTGCAGCCAGCTGGCTATGCTCAACAAACTGATGACTAAAACGTCAACAAACGTTCGCCTTTCGATGTAATTTTTATCAAATTTAATTTTTCGTTTGTAAATTTTGTATTGCCCAAAAAATAAAAATTTATTTTATAGTGGAAATTAACATTAAGCTGTTGTAATAGTTTGAACTTTTTTTAATTTTTTTCTTTCTTTGGCGAATTTTTCATTTGGTTTGAAAACTTGTACTAGTATTTCAACTGTCCCAATGGCACCCCCCCTCCTGGCTGTCACCCGGGGCGGACCGCCCCCCTCGCACCCCCCTTAGTACGCCACTGCCCATCGGTGACCCAGCTATTTCGGTCGAGATAGACGAGTCTAGGTAGTACATTGCTCATTATTTGTTTCAAGCGCACTTTTCCGACCAAGATACCCGCTGCATCACTTCCTTATCGAGCCAGCTAAACTGTACCCTCCACCACCTCTCCAGTAAGGTAAGAAAAATAGGCCTAGGTTAGGTTACGTATATATATATATATATATATATATTATATATATATATATATATATATATATATATATATATAATGAAACTATTAAATAATTTATTTATTACACATTTGCACAAGAGGAGCAAGAAATGAAGGTCACATTTGCACGAAACAGTGAAATAAATACATCAGAAAAACCTATTTTCATGCAAAAATTGGGTTCCCGGTGCTAAACCGAATCTTTACCTTATTTTATTATTAACCTAAATGTAGAAGAAGATTATAGCAAATTTTTCAAAACAATACAAAGCTCACAAAAACAGTATATGTGCACAGGATTGCTGGCTAAATAGCCTGGAAGGCTATCTGACCAGTAATGATTAAATAGCCACAGCGTAAATATTACTCTCAAAACTGTTGAAGACTTTCGATGTTTTCAATCGTTAAATAATTACGTAACGGACGCCTTAAACCGTCAACTACACAAATGGGTAACAGACGCTTAAAACCATTTCACAATTACGTAACGGATGCATTATATACATTTGGAAAACATGAAGCCACTTGGGCCTCTCGAGGTTATCCGTCAAATAACTTAGCTATATTTTTAACCAAAATTTGGCTTAAACCAATACACAATTACGTGACGGACGCCTTAAACCGTTAAAATATTTGGTACTTACGCATTATCGGGACTACCAAACTGTTCATTATGTATTTTTGCTCTCGTCATTTTCGTTTAACGAAAATATCACAACTTAACCTAACCAATCATCAAGGGCGTACAGTTGACCTAACCGGGCATTTCCCGTTTTATTTTGTTTTTCGTAGCTAACCGGCTAATGGCGTTATTCTCTCATCCTTAACTTGCCCGAAATGTGACAGTGAGTGCCTATTACGAAAAGAACAGAAGATATTTAGGTGAAATAACCAATATTAACCTGTTAGGTTAACCGAACGCCCTTGAAGATTGGTTAGGTTAAGTTGTGATATTTTCGTTAGTTTAAACGAAAATGACGAGCAAAAATACATAATAAACAGTTTGGTAGTCCCGATAATACGTAAGTACCAAATATTTGGTAAATATTCAGTTTCGGGACCACCTAAAACCTAACCAACCAAAAACGAACTCTAATCTACTGTAACCAGCTCGGACGAAGACTCACCCTGATTGGTCTGATGCATGAAGTGGACGCATCACCGAAATCTGGTGGCCCCGAAACTAAATACTAGCCGGAATTTTCTGACGCCTAAAACCGTTAAAAAATTATATTACGCCTTAAACCTTTAGAAAATTGGGGACTAGTATGTTTCATCGACTGCTCTCGATTTTCCTACAAAATTGCAAACAAGGGCAGTCGATGACCCTCATTTTGTTTCTGCAATCTGTTTTTTTGAGAAACAACCTAACCTAGAAAAATGTATTTTTTACTAAAAAAGTGCATAACTTAACATATTACACTATCATTTGTATAATTTAGGTCTCGGGGGTACGGGGGCCGAGCCCCGTAAAGATCACGCATCGATCGGTAGAGGGTTCACTTTGTGATGCGTGATCTTTACGGGGGCTCCGCCCTCGTACCCCCCGAGACCTAAATTATACAAATGATAATGTAATAACATGTTAAGTTATGCACTTTTTAGTAAAAAATACATTTTTCTAGGTTAGGTTAGGTTTCTAAAAAAAACGATTGCAGAAACAAAATGAGGGTCATCGACTGCCCTTGTTTGCAACTTTGTAGGAAAATCTAGAGCAGTCCATGAAACATACTAGGTCCGAAAATTGATGGCACATTAAACAATTAGAACTTTTATGATGCCCTAACCGTTATGAAATTATGACGCCTTAAACTCGTTACAAAATTGTTACGCCTTAAAGTGTTAGAAAATATGACACCTACAGCATCTAAAAATTATATTACACTTTACACCGTTAGAAAGCTATACAACGCTTTAAATCGTTAGAGAGTTCGACGTTTTAAACCGTTAGCGTGTTACGCTTTATAGTTAAAAAGTTAAACAAGAAGTTAAGTCTTAAATCGTAAAACTACAATTTAAACTTAAGAAAATTGTTCTTAAACTATCGCAAAGTTCCTTTTATAAACTTTTCCCGAATTGTAATTGCGAGCAATTAGGAAAAACGAGATTTCCTTCAGTTTTCATAAAAAAGGGCGTAAACTTCATTCACTCGTTATATAAAACTAATATTTTCTTTGAACATTGAATGGTCTGGGCACAGTGCTCAGCTCGAGCCGACGGGCCTCACGGTTATATGAACGCGTTATATAAACAAATCTGTAGCGTAGATTCGGCACATAAATATAATTGAATTCTGGCATACGACTCCTTTTCCTTTCCAAATTTCGTTTCTATACGACGTATTAAAAAGATGAAGCCATTCTTCGAGTATGACTACTTTTATCTTTATATGAAATAATAATAATAATAATAAATAATAATAAATAAATAATAATAAAATAATAATTCGCCATACAACTCGCGAGTTGTTAAATAAGGCGCAAACCAGTGTGTTAATCTAATAAAAATTACATCAACTAATATTGTTAATGATAAGAGCGTAGATTGCTAACAATGGATTCTGTTCAGTTAACGTGAAACAGACTCCATACAATGTGTATATTGTACACAGAGATTTTAGTTTGTATCCATTAAGATAATTAATCTTAAAACGTTCGCTTCGATACAATATATTCTCTAAATATCACGATTAATGTTATTACTGTAAAACAAATTTATTATTATTTATAAGTAAAATTATAGTAGCGTAGGACTTAACGGAATGTAGTAGTGTTTTTACCAAAATTACAGGGCCTAAATGCCCTAAAAAAGGTTTCATATATTACGGACATAATTCTTTAAATAGGGTTATAAAGTGTTACCAATGACCCAACACGGATTAATTACAAATCATTAATTAGAAGCGATACGCGTAATGCGAAATATAACTTAAAAATGGTTTTTAATTTACTCTATTTTTTCGCAATATTCCTAATTTATGACGGCTTTTAATCTCACTATATGATAAATATGTACACCAAACTATATAAACGTGTAATTAAACTTACCTTGGCAAAGCTGCTGGAGTCCTAATTAAAAGGAGACGGGTATATTGATCATTTTAAAAATATAGTTTATAACACAATTCGACGCAACACTCAATTTTTATCATATATAGAATAGTGTGTGTATATATATATATATATAGAGAGTACTAAGCACGTTTCCAAGAGTTAATCGTAATACCGAACAGTTTCAACAGTTAATCGTAATCCGAAATGTTTATCAACAATGTACGTACATTAAACCCGAAATAGGTCAAGGCTCTAACTATACGAATGTTAAAATGGTTTTTTAAGTTACGGAGCTCGGCGACAAACGTCCAACACTCACCACACTCGATGTACAACTGACGAGTGCGGACTAAAAAGTCAACTCGAGGCTCCAAGATCTGTCTATTCTGTGTGGCACAGAAAAGCGATTCGAAATAATTCTAAAACTCTGAATTTTATATTTTCAAAAATTGGCAGTTTATGTGTCATCAGTTCAGTTTGCAGATATTTATTCTTCACGGGAATGTTATTTTAATCCCATCTTCACACACACACACACACACACAGGGTATCTATAAAAGTTCAGCATCATAGACAAAATTTACTGACTACAATTTGTTTAATTCTATGTTACTGGACTTCATGGAGACACACACTCTATATATATATATATAATATAGGGTGTGGGGGAGTAATGGGGGAGGGGGTTATGCAACAAGGGGTGGGGGTTATGCCCCAAGTTGCATAAATGGGGGTGAGGGGGTTTTGGGGGGAGAGTGAGAATGACCTCCCCCCAAAGGGGTAACCCTAACGTGCCCTCGCTGTAGGCGAGTTTGCGAAGCACAAGCCCCTGCCCTATATATAAAATTTACATGAAGAACGAACATTTTTATAGGTAAAAAATAATAACTTCATTTGCACAAAACCGTATTTTACAGCGGAGTGTAAATACACACCTTGCAGTGTATGTAAAACAATGACAGCTAAATACTGAACCAACGAAATAAAGTAATAAAAGTCTGAAGTAAATAACATTATTAATCACGTGAGTTTACGGACAAACATTGTCCTACAATATTTTTATACAACCCAGACTGGTGTTTTGCGGACATATGACAAGAGTGATACATTATCCTATTAAGTGAATTATCGAAGCAAGGATTCTTGGCATTTTGGGGTGTATCGAGCGCGTCTTTCCAGTTCAGAAACACTTGAAACAATGGACCAAGGCTGCCGCACGTTTTCTCTGGTTATTGTAGTTTTTAGAAAATGAAATGTGGTATAGGTATAACTAATTTGATTTTAAGTTATTCTGTTATTCTTACAGGTTCTATAAATTGAAATGTATATCACTCTGTATTTCAGGGAGAATATTAATGTGTCTATCAGCAATCATATTTATAATTAGTTTGAATATTTTGACATCCATCAGATGCCTTGTTCTATGACACACACACACACACACACACACACACACACACACACACACACACACACACATATATATATATATATATATATATAATATATATATATATATATATATATATATATATAACTTCCCCATATATTAAAAGCTCAGTATGAATCATCTTTCAGTATCCCAAAAACTAACAAATTGATTTGCGATAGAAACGCGTTCTTTGAAGAAGAACCACAAGGGGAAAGTATAACGGATTTCGACTTTACGACGGATGATATTACACAAGCCATAGGGAAACTAAAAACACACTCAGCGGCAGGACCGGATAAATGGAATGCCACACTGATCAAAAACTGCAAGAATGCAATCGCTGAGCCCCTATACTGGATATGGAGACGATCATTAGACACGGGAGAAATACCGGGCATCCTGAAGAGCGCGAACATAGTCCCAATATATAAAGGAGGAGATCGATCCCAGGCCAAAAACTATAGGCCAGTGTCGCTTACATCTCATCTCACTAAAATATTTGAAAGAATAGTTAGACAGAAAATCTATGACTTTGGAAACTCAGAAAAAAATTCAATGATAACCAACACGGTTTTCGATCGGGCAGATCATGCCTATCACAACTAATGGAACACTACAACAACATTATTGATTCACTTGAAAGTAATGAAAACTATGATGTACTATACACAGACTTTGCTAAAGCGTTCGACAAGTGTGACCACGGAATCATAATACATAAACTGAAATATATGGGAATAACAGGAAAAGTAGGGAAATGGATATATCATTTCCTTAGTGAGCGGAGGCAAGTCGTTACAGTACAAGGAGTATCTTCATCAGAATCAGAGGTCCTCAGCTCAGTACCACAAGGAACAGTATTAGCTCCACTACTCTTCATAATCATGCTAACTGACATAGATGAGGACGTTAACAGAGACAGCACAGTAACATCCTTTGCGGATGACACAAAGATCAGTAGAAAAATAAGAAACCCAGAAGACATAGGATCTCTACAAACCGACATAAACAAAATCTACAAGTGGACTGAAGACAACAATATGAAGTTTAACACCGAGAAATTTCAGCTATTACGGTACGGAAAAAGAGAAGACCTAAAGTGCATGGAATATTATACTCCAAATGGACAGGAAATTCAGAGAAATTCCAGAGCAAAAGATTTAGGGGTTGTAATGACAGATGATGCGAAATTTGAAACACAAAATAAGATAGCAGTAAACAGAGCAAAGAGAATAACGGGTCAGATATTGAGAACTTTTAAACGAAGGGATAGGAATGTAATGATTCCTCTACTGAAAACCCTGATAATACCCAAATTAGAATACTGCTCGGTCCTAACTTCCCCATATAAAAAAGAAGACATTAGACAGCTGGAGGGGATCCAAAGAAGCTTCACAGCCAAGATCAATGGGTGCAAAGAACTAAATTACTTGGAAAGGTTACGAGAACTAGACCTATATTCACTGGAAAGGAGAAGAGAGAGATACACCATTATTTACACTTGGAAAATAATGGAAAAACTAGTCCCTAATCTTACTCTGAATCCCATAACTCCCCAAACAACGATGGAAAGTAGAAGCGGTAGACTGTGTCGTATTCCCAAATTGAAGACGAAACAGGGAACATCCTTAACCCTGAAAGAAAATAGTTTTGTAGTGAGAGGACCAAAACTGTTTAATCAGTTGCCCAAAGACCTAAGAAACACGAAGGGAGTTGCAGTGGAAATCTTCAAAAGAAGACTAGACGCCTGGCTCAGAACAATCCCCGATGAGCCGGGCGTACCTGGCTATGTGAGGTGGAGAGCGCAAGAATCCAACTCACTACTTCACCAGCAACTCGAGAGGAGGGGCGACAAGCTTGACCTTCGCGAAATGAGAAATCATCACGCGGAACCTTTGTAAGGTTGTAAGGTAAGGTAAGGTTATATATATATATATATATATATATATATATATATATATATATATATACACGTATCATTTACTGTACATTTCTTGGAGTGAATTAATATCAACTTTGTTCAGTTTCATGTTTTATTGCAGATTTCATATTTACAAAATAGATAAAAAATCATATCATCCCTTACCATAGTTACGCAAAATATTTCCCCACATTACCAATTTTAAACACTGTTAATCATGTCCTGACTGGGTTTGAATTTCAGGCAACCACCCTGTGCTCTCTCAGCTTCAGACTACAATAAGCGCATTGATAGATGGAAACTGCAAGAGAGTTCCGCGACTTAGTTTTCATTAAATTTAATTTTGAAAAAAGTCATTCTGCATTTGGAGAACACTGGACTGGACTGGATTCGTCGATGCACTTTCTGCTTGTCATTGCTGACCCATAGTCACACATATATATGGTTCCTTTCTATAAATCCATTATAAAATATATGTTAACTAAAAAAAAGGAATTGAATAAAAGCATCTTTATATGATTTCTGTTAACATTTATTACGTTTTTCATATAAAAATTGTCATATTTAAAAAGTGAGGAATTGTTCCGCATTGACGTGGAATGAGGTCTTACAGTTCCACGTCCGTCGATGATGCGCAATTGTTTTCCGCACTACCAGACGAAATTCTCAAAACGGCAGCCTTGAATGTGACCGGCAAACATCTGTGAAGCCGAACGTATCGAGGAGACCAGTTTTGTGAATTAACCCCTATGGCGGTTAAGCAGGGTTGTTATATTGAAAAAAAGAAAAGAAAAAGACGCTTTAATTTCACTTGTACAGGACTCGAATATATATTACCCTATGCTTCACCTATGCTTCAGCACACAAATTTCGGTATTCACAAATTCCTTCCGCACGCATTGGCACAGACAGGCTACAATAATGTGACCCAGCCATTTAAATTCTTTTACTCGTTCAATTTAATGTTCTCTCCATCTGAATTCAATGAGGATGACTCTTCAGTTCGGAGTTTCAGGAAATACTAACTTTTGAGTTTTGCAATAAGAAATTTTCACTATTCTTCTCTGTATGCAATTCATACATCTAACATTCTGAACCAAGAGGTTTCCAACCTCTACAGGTCGATGTACCACCATGCTTTTCTATGTACCACAGTCGGAAAGGTTGCGGATTATTCATCTACAACTAATACTACTTTTTAAATACATTATCATTAAAGTAATTATCACTTAGCAAATTGCCTATTAAATCCTTTCGCGTACTACCAAAAAGAGCTCCGCGTACCACCAAAAAGAGCTCTGTGTATAACAGGTTGGGAATCGCCGTTCTAGACCCTCATCTGACAATATTTTTTGTATATGCCACCGTATATGATCGTATCTCATTCATAAAACAACCTATTTTTGCCCCATTAAACGAGTTTACGCATATACACGCATACATTGAACAGTATATGGGGTAAAAAGGGGACGAAACTTTGCCTCACTTCTCCCAAAAAGGCCCTGAAACTTCCCCACTGGATCGTAAAAATGTGGTGGGATACCGAAACCTCAATATATTCAGTATATAAACTGGAATGGTCCCTTCTTTTATTTTGTGAATAAAATATTGCGATTTAGTGTGCTTTATGCGTTGCTAATACCAGTATCAAGGAAACACTTTGTAGACGGAATCACTCGAATTTCAAGATACAGACTTATTTACAACTTTTATATATCATACAATTACTATATATTATCATGAAAGATGTGCGTACACAAATAAATTAACAAATACAAGCGAGTCAGTTAACAAAAAAAAAAGTATGTATAAATGTGTATTTAGATAGGCAAAAAAATTAATTTCTACACCTTTTAAAGTATTTATTTAAATGTTAAGTATACGAACAGCATATATATATATATATATATATATATATATATATATATATATATATATATATATGAAGCCGCAACAGGTGATCAATTAAATTACTCTTGTATTTAATTAACAGGTACACTATAAATAATAAAGTTCCTATAAAGCATTTAATTTGAAGTATCATATATAAATAATCTTTTTGCAATTTTAAAGTTCCAAGTAATAAAGGGTCCCTATCTCTGATAGTATAAGTTCACTTTTGGGTGTATAGAGTCAGAAAGAGAGGTAGTAAGCTCCCAGTTAGTGTCCATGCGGTTCCCAATTTGGAACCAAATTCTGAGAGGAAGCATTCATTAACCCACTTCAACATTTTTATACGAAACTAAATTACATAAAATTTTTGTCATACGAGACTTTATTGCTTACGAAGTACAGATGCGTCCCAAGGTCTCCATTATATTTCTTTTAAAAAAAGAAGAAAAAAAACTGGAGTGGCTATTTCTCTACATTCAGTTCAAAAAGTCCCGCTCGTGAAACTGCGTGTTTCTTACCGACATTTATCAGTAACGAGCATGGCGTATCACAACGTGACTTTTTGTCTGAACTGTCTACTTTTATACTTTATATTTATCATATATTTATTTTCCATATAACTTGTATTTACCTTTCCATGTAAAAATAAATGGCTTAAATGTTTCCTAAACAGTGAGAAGAGCTTTGAAACTGTTTACCCATACCAAACCCTTTATACTCCCTGGCCTTACTTTTAGACTACTGTATATGATACGAAGATAAAGGTATAATAATAATCATCGTACAGGAAGAGTCGCTCCAGATTTCTAACCCTTTCAATCGCAATGTCACCCCATTGTTCGACCAAAAATAATAGTTTATATCGAACTAAAATGCAACTTTACTACAGAATGTTTCTACGTGTTTATTACAACTTTAGTTTAGTTGTGGTAAAAGGAACTCAAAATGTTTGGAACGTAAGTGAATATTTACTAAAATATTTGGTTTTCAATAATAATAAATCTTACGCTTTTTACTTTAAAGTAAGTATTTTCGTGAATCAAAGAACTAAACGTGTTAGCGAAGTTTTGGTTGAAAATTACTTCATATACTAATTTAGTTGCGTACTTTCTTTGGTTCATGGCACCTCAGTGCCATTTCTTTTTCTTTCGCGGCACCTCGAACGATATTCAATATGCACCATATCTTCAGTAATTTCTTTTTCACTTACTTATTTTTGTCCCTTTACGTGAAATTTCGCGGCACCCTGTTGAGAAACACTGTCTTAGATAATGAAAACAAACCTGCTCTAGTTATTTATAAATGGAATGAATATAACCGCCCCCCCCCCCAAAAACTTTGACTGTACACTCAAGATTGATAACTTACACGCAACTTCTTCTGTTGACATACAAATGCATAAATCAGTTGAAGTGATTAAAGCAAAACAATGAAAAAAGAAAGATAAGAAAGAGAATGACCAAAAAATATTAATTTTTAAGTCACAGAACGTAGATTACGAGGAATTTATTGCCAGTACAGTTAGTGTAGCTAATGACTACAGTGGGTTAGTAAGTGATGCTATACGAAGAATCGTGCCCAAATTTATTTTTTATCGCGACCCCGCGGGAGAGGTTAAAACCCCCAACATTACTATCATTATCGCAGTCCTAATATAAACGAGCAAAACTACGCACTGTAAGACCAAAGTTTTGAAAATAGAAATATGGGTTAAAAATAGCAAATATATATATTTATGATGGGGTTGATCGTAATATATTATTCAATAAACTGATAAAATGCTCTTCGATATATAGTTGATATCTTAGTATTCAAATCAAAACACTTACGATCAAATTGGAAACTATGTTTTCTGATTCTTTTAAATGCTCATGTAGAGTACGCCAAGGGCCTATACTATCACCCGTACAGATTGATGTATACGAGTATATTGATGGTTTGTCTAATTCATTGAATACTGTAAATACTGGTTTGCTTGATAGGTGAAATGAGGATAAATAACTTACTTTTGGTGTTAATCAGTCCAGTTATGTGGAAGAGTAGACATTATGTTCAATATATACGAGTATAAAACAAACTTGATACATTTTTATCCCAAAAGTTTGGGCAGCAAAGTACGCACGTATTCAAATTAAATGGTGTTGCTATTAATGAGGGCCACAAATTTAAATATCTAGGTCATATTATATCTAGTTCCTTCAGCGACAATCCTGATATTAAGAAAAAATACCACAAAATTTGCTATCAAAATGTACCAAGTTTTACAGAAAATAGTAGGCGTGCCCAGTACAGCTCAATACAAAGGGTTCATTACTGAATTAATCGTTTAGACTTTAGTCGAAGCCCCGCTTTAATTTTGTTATACCTTCCAAAGGTTTGGCGAGGAGGCATTTTGATTTAAACTGAATGCCACGTTCAGTTAAAGGTAGTTTTCTATTTGAATTATGTAACTCCATTCTTTATGATTGCCCCCCCCCCCTCTCCCTTCATTGTTTGTTTCCATTACTTTATATTTCGTTGTGTTTAAAGTTGATTCTTCTTTAAAATACATACTTTGTCATTTTTATTTGTTTAAAACTTATTATTGTATAATAATCGTATTGTTTATTATCTTTATGCATATTGTACTCTTTATGGGATTTATATCCTGCAATAAAGATCATCACACACACACACACGTGAGTTACACTGCTCAGAAAAAAGCGGAGGCAAAAGAAGGTCCCAAAACAAGACATCAATTTGAACATTTGTTTCAGTTCTAATGTATTACTTCTGTAAATGTAATTAAAAATAAATTTTCCTATAAGACCGGACTTATGGGGTACCATATATATATATATATATATATATAATATATATATATATATATATATATATATATATATATATATATATATCCTAAATAAGGAGATTTATAATTAGTTTATAAAAATAAACCTGGAAAACTGATGACATTAATATTATTTTTTAACTAATTAAAATCTTTCTTCTCATTAAAACCTTTTAAATTACAAATCTTTATTAATATTCAATTAATAATTTTCGTATCTGTATTCGAGCATAAATTTTAACATATAATGACTAAAGTTTAATACATGATTACTGCATTGGGAAGAATGAGTATCTACAACATACTTGAAACCTTTTTCTTCTACTTCCAACACGTGATCTCTTTGACTTTCATGCCTACAAAGTATTGTTGCCAAGCTTTAACAAAGCACCTGATCCACCAGCAATTGTGTGTATTCGATTAAATAAGGGCTGAAGTCTATGAAGAATATACCTAAGACGCGTGTGTACCGTGGAAAATAATTGGTTTAATATTATATATATATATATATATATATATATATATATATATATATATATATATATATATATGACGCAAATCCACAAGGAAAAAGAAAAATTATTCCAAGGCCTTTTGTGTATTAAGAAGTACACCTCGTCACGGAATCCCTGACAAGGTGTACTTCTGAATACACGAAAGGCCTTGGAATCATTTTTCTTTTTCCTTGTGGATTTGCATCATTCATTCATTTCACGTGTTTAATTGTGAAATTCATCCCATATATATATATATATATATATATATATATATATATATATATATATATATAAAGAGAGAGAGAGAGAGAGAGAGAGAGTAGCTGATTATATTCATCAGTTCCTAACTGTATTAACAGCGTGGTAGAAAAATTCTGTTTACATGCAACAAATTACGTAGTCACGTAGGCAAGTGGCCTGGAGGCTAAAATTTAGTGTGATAGTATCACGTTTCTCCAAACTGTGATAAGTTGACTTATTGCGTTGCATACGTCGTTCAATTTTGTTGTTCATTGTTTTATAACAAATGAATAAGACGGTATTAATCAGTCCAGTATGAAAAGTTACTCCATCATGAGACAAACCAGCAATGAATATCTTAGCAGCCGGGAAAGCACTGCAAAGGCCTTGTTGGCAAAACTAAAGTTTACCCATAGATTATACAGGGTGATTCATCGCTAGTAGCCCCAGCGGATATATATTAGGGATACTCTGGAGCAACCAGCGTATAACCTTATATCATCCGTAGGTGTATCGGTAACACTGCGTATAACCTTATATCATCCGTAGGTATACCGGTAACACTGCGAGACGCCCGGTAAAGTGGCTGCTCGCATGGCAGAAAACAAGTTTTATCGACGAGCTGATGCGCAGCCAAGAAAATGTACCGTGGCAGCAATGAGCGTCCGACAAATCTCCAGGCTTACGGATATCTCTCCCGACGATTCATGCAATGGACATCAAAACTTGGTCTCTCCTAGCTTGAATGTGTTCGAGGGAGTAAGGGTGCATAAACTCACAGCAGCAATAAAAAAAAACACGATTGGACAGGTATAAACGTTTGATGAGTTTTCACTCCAAGCAGTCCCTCAACAAAATTTGGTTCTCTAAGAATTGTTTTACCGCAGGGAAAAATGTTCAGAATTGCCGTTTCTACAGGTCAATTTGGACATGAAAGCGAGAATAGGGCCTGCAGGGTTTTCGAGAGAGAGGTCACATTTCAGTGGCTCTATAATAGTTTTATTGCCGTTTCCTCTGTCGGTAAAACGGACCTCATATTCGGTGAAAGGGACGTGAAAATCAATTAAAAATGTTAATGTAAAGACGCCTTATCTAGCGGGTTGACTCGCATTCTAAATCAAATGCCAGACTTCTTCACTTTCGTGTAAGATGGGGGTACACACCTTTTACGAGTGACCAATGATACTTAACGGGCAAATTGCGAAGACTTCAATGAACCCAATCTTTGGGTACCAAACAACTTAAATTTGAATCTTGTTAATAATTCAGTTTGGGGAAACCTGCGGGAGATGGTGTACTGAAGAACCGGACTCATAAATGTCCAATAATTGAAGGAGACGATATTAACATTTTGGGCGCAGTTAAGTTAACGCTCCATCCAAGTTGGAATTTCGCAGTGGCTTCAAGAAGCTAAAAATCTGTTGTTGTAGTTAATGGTGGACATACTGAACCCCTACCACAAACAATATCCACCCTCATCATATCACTAACTGCAAACCGAAACAAAAGCAACCTTTCCGATAATATTAGTAGCTGCAACAAACCTTTTGCATTCACTTGCGAAAATCTATAATATTCTCGTATTTCTTTGCAAATATTTTTAGAAAAAGTATATCAATTTTAAGTCAATTAAATTATCTATTCAAAGGTCTAAACCTGGTGTGTGTGTGTGTGTGTATATATATATATATATATATATATATATATATATATTGTGCAGTAAATTTTATCTATTAAATTCTGGATAATGTACTGCACACACACACACACACACACACACACACACACACTCGTATTGTGTTGCACGCATGTGAGTAAATATCCGTTTCCTTTTTTAATATTAAAAAACAATCACATGCAAATTACAATTTCCAAACGAAAGAACAACGAAAAATTTTACTTCATTTTTATTAATTGCTAACACACATATATATATATATATATACTGAAGATATTTATTTTGTAAAAACACTAAACTCAGATTCCTTTGTGTGTGTGTGTGTGTGTGTACGCAAACTCCAAGCACGGTCGTTTCGAATGTAAACATGCCACTATTTCAAAATATAAACAGGAAATAGGAGTTCGGGATGGGGGTGGGAATTATGAATTTAGACTCCAATTTTGAAGAGAATCTTTGCACTACGCCAAGGAAAACTTCCACAAAACTAAATATTTACTTTCACGAGTACAAAGTAGGAAACACGTAAAGAGTGATTAAAAATCCTTTTGAGCATATTTAACCAGAATGAAAAATATCAGACCTTCGAGTCTTTTCATATAGAACATGGCAGATTATACAGTCATCAAAGCCGATATGAAAATACATATAATTTATTTACACGCGTCTATGCATTAAATCAGCTGATATACATACAGGGTGACTGAAAAGTAACCCCCTATTTTCAAAGAAGCACGGGATAAGGTTAATAACGAGGTTAATATACTGTTTTTCCAGTCATTAACACCGTAAGATGCTAATATCCGCGCCCATGAATTGTGTTGCCGCTACAAAAACGAATTTATAACTAGGGGTTTGCGCTTTTAGCACTATACTACATCCTTTTCTTAGTGCGACAGGCGCCATAAATACAGTGTTGATGTGGCTAAATTGCAGTGATACGAATACCATAAATACAGCGTTAATATAGTTGAATTTTAGTACTATTATTATTATTATTAACATTATAAATTTAGTGTTAATATAACCAAGTTTTAATGCTGTGGGCACCATAAATACAGTGCTAATATAACTGAATTGTAGTGCTATTAACACCATAAATACGGCTTTAAAGATTTCAAGTGACGACGAATCCACCGTGACTAACTTCAAAAGCGAAACAGGAAGTCGTTACACGATGTATCCGGGGACGCCCTAGATTGCATTTAGGCTATCTTAAAGAGTGCAAACCCCTAAAGAGAGACTCTTAAGTGCGAATAAACGCCAATGAATAAACACGAACGAATTACTATTTTCCCCAGTGCCTACAGAGAATCGATATAATCGTTCTTTTCATGTCAAATGCAACACGTCTTGAGCATGTTTTCTTGGGAAACTTTCTCCTTTTAGTTTATTTACATTCGCATTTTTTAGAGGGGGGGAGGGGTAAGAAGTATTTTTAATACATGAAATGTTTGTGTGCATATATATATATATATATATATATATATGACAACTTATTTGAGACAAAATAGAAACCTGCATTATAAAACTTTAAAAAAAATTTAAAGTTAGCTACACAAAGGTAGACTATCTTGCAGGCGCTGCTATCGACTATAGGCTAGATTATAGACCAGTATTTCTTAATTGAGGTGCTACAGGTCCCTCCTAGTGGTGGCAAAATTTTATGAAAATGACAAAATAAATACTGAAAATTCACACACAAGTTTCTAATAAAACATTCGCTATTTATTAAGTTCATAAACAAACTGTATAATATATATATATATATATATATATATATATATATATATATATATATACACACACACAGGCTCAGTTTAAAGTTACGTTGTGTTGGGAACTGAATGTTGAAAAGTGTGAGACAAAAATTCTCCGGGTTGCTGCGAAAGAAGAGCAGATGACATTGGGGTGCCTTGAGCCAAGAAAAGTTGGAAACCACTGTAATAGACCGACATGGAGAAAGCTTAAGAAAAGTCAGATAGTACTACTGTATGGTTAGCCAAAATTAAATGGCTTGCAAAAGTAAGACAAAAGTCCAGAATCTATTAGTAGAAAGGTCAACCTTGCGAGAACTCAATAAGGAATTACAGTAGATGTTGGTTAAAAAAAAATGTCAAGAAACGTTCTGGTAGACACACAACCGTTGAAGAAACTGTAACAACTGTTCGAAAAGCACTTGAGAAAAAAAAACAAGAAGATTGTTTACCCGTGCTTCGAAGAAAATGAACACTCCAGTACCAACAGTTCGAAAGATTTTGAAGGTGAACTTGCACGAGCTTGCTGACAAAATTCTTGTTGTCTAGGATTAAAAAGAAGAGGATTATATTCACTGGGCTAGACATTTGCAAAACAATTTTTAAGGAATATCAGACAAGATGCTAACGTTTTGGAGCAGTTAACATTTTAGATAAAGTGACATTTCATTGTCGCCTTCTGGAAAGTTAAAAACCGAAGGAGCTTTGGCATCATCAAGAGACTCCTGGTGTCAATGTGAGGTGGGGCGCCTTAGGAAAGTTACGGGTGATTGGCCATTTCTTGTTGAGGAGGCGACAGTAAATGGAAAACACCCCTTTTGCAATTCTTTCTCCCTCAGCTTTCGGTTTTAAATTTTATGGGCGAAAGAATTTTCCAGTAACTCTTAGCTCCATGTCACTAAGCTTTTAAAGTTAGAAGATTTTTTTACCAAGATTCCCATCAGGAAAATGGACTGGAAGAGGAGGAAAAATTTCCCTGGCTACCACGTTCACCCGGCCTAACAACCCTTTTAGACTTCGTTTTATGGGGACACGCATAGAACATTGTTTACATCACAAATCTTAATTTGGCAGAACTGAATGCGCGAATCGAAACAAGTCGTCAAATCCCGCAACAAAAAATCGAAAATGTGTATCAACCTCTGAAAAGTAGGTTGAATTGCAGAATCCAGAGGATATGTTGGATATAAAGTGTTAGTGTAAACTGCAAAAAATTTTGATGTGCAAGTGGTCAAGCTTTATAATGTCACTTACTATTCTCTCTCTCTCTCTCTCTCTCTCATATATATATATATATATATCCAAGTAGCAAACTTATATTGATGTAATGATGATAAAGCGATAGTGACCTCACAATTTCGAAACGGCAATCTAAATGACACGATACTGAAATGGGGTTGAAACTGAGTACTGATGTGACTTCATTATTCAGTAAATACAGGAAAATTATATCCTCACCCTTTACGAAAATATATTGTGGAAATACTAAGTACACTTTATCAAAATATTGTTGCATCAACAGTCGATCGATCAGCCGTGATACTCTAGTATATATATATTTATTTATATATATACGAATTTCCAAAGCTGGGCACAAACCGTTAATCCGTTAATCGTTAATTAACGAAGTTAACTTTTTCGTTAACGATTTAACTTTTAAGTTAACTTTGAAAATCATTATCGGACTAATTAACTTCCGTTACATTTAACTTCCGTTAACTCAAGTCCGTTAACCCAAAAAATTCATAAATAAACGTTTAAAAGTTTCTATTATGTTCAGTGCTGAGCAGGTGCGCAATTAATCCGCCACTGTTAATAGCGATGAACGAATTTCCATTTCCGCGGTGCAAAATCAGGCGATATATTTGTTTCCGTCGCCACAATTTGTGTCTTACCAAATATGGTAATTATTTATGGCATTGGTTTGAGCAAAACATGGTCGACTGTAAAATCAGGCGGAAAGATTTGCCATTTGAGTTGAATGTTTCAACTTCTTTCAAGAAATATCACGAGCATTTTAAGGCACTTTCAATAATATATATGTAACAATTACAACAAATAACTACATTCGTTTCATTTGCAGTCTGTCTCTTGCGCAACATGTTTGTGCTAGTGAATATTTAAAAATAATCGTTGTCAAGTAAGTCATGTATATTTATAATATGTCTGTGAGTACCTTATTAGTAGTCTCCTTGATACATTTCAAGAACCATAAAACTGATCAGGTAGATTTCAATTCTCATGTCACTTTGATGACATAAATTAAGTCAATTGATGTCTTACAATGGGAGCGTTTTCACCTTAACCCTTTATATCCTGGCGGTACTTCTAGGTACCACATCTTTAAAATCTCCATAATTATTTTTCTACCCGGTTTTTCCAGGGTGAGGAAAAGCATGGAGGGTACAGTCGACGAGGCCATGAAGCAGCAGTCCAACGAAGTGGGCAGCAACAGTGGAGGCAGTAACAACGAGGAGGAGGAGGAGGAGGAGGATGACTTCTTCAGTGCTGTCATCCAGACAAAAGAGAGCAGCAGAAGCCACAGGTCACTCAAGGGCAAGGCCCAGAACTTGGTCAAGACCTGGCTGGAGACCAACTCCAAGGACTTGCTGACAGATGCTGCCTTCTTGGGTGAGCAAGTGTTGGTGGACTTGTTCATCAAGTTCAACACAGCCATCCCCTCCAGTGCTGCAGTGGAGCGTTTGTTCTCTATGGGCAAGGACATCCTGAGGGCCAAGAGATCATCCCTGTCTGATGAAAACTTTGATATGCTAATTTTCATGAAGGGCAACATGCATCTCATGGACAAAATGGAGAACGAGAAGAGGGAAAATTAAATTATATATATATATTGTGTTTTTCATTTTTTTATAATAAAAGTTAACGTTAACGGTTTATCGGTAACTTCCGTTACATGTTTAACGAATTAACGGTTAACGAAGTTAACTTTTTGGTTAACGGATTAGCGGTTAACGAAGTTAACTTTTTGGTTAACGGTGCCCACCACTGCGAATTTCACAATTAAACACGTGAAGTAAATAAATGATGCACGCCACAAGGAAAAATAAAAAGCGATTCCAAGGTCTTTCGTGTATTCTCTGACGAGGTGTACTGTTGAATACACGAAAGGCCTTGGAATCTCTCTTCATTTTTCCTTGCGAGTGTGCATCATATATACACACTGTGTGTGTGTATGTATATATATATATATATATATATATATATATATATATATATATAATTATTATACGTGTTGCTTCTCATATACTGTACGTGGAGTTCAAAAGGATTATATTATTTATGACTTACCTTTCATAAGTCCTTCATGCATAAACATTCATCAAAAATGCTTTCAATGAAGTCGCAAAATCTTACCTGAAATTTAATATAATATTTTAAAAATGGTGCAAAAATTAGTATTTTGGTAAGATATGTTTTCTTAATTGTATAAAATGGACTTACAAACAGTTATCCGATTGGGTTGTGGCTAGTTTTTATATCACAGTGAAAGCTAATGAAGTTTGAGAGAGAGAGAGAGAGAGAGAGAGAGAGAGAGAGAGAGAGAGAGAGAGAGAAGAGGAAACCTCAAAGCCCTTTTCGGTGCAGTCGGGGAGGTTCCTGTTATTAAACTAGTGCATTTTTTAATTATTCTAGCAACAGTAGAATTCTGGATAGAAAAGCATAAGGCTTTCTCCCCTCCATCCACTCCCTCCCCGCCAGAGGTGGGTACGGAAAAAGGTTGAAGAAAGTACCTTGACCTTAGAAAAGTAGCCGAGGAAATTTTATAAGAAAAGGGAGAATGGAAAAACTTGCTTTACAATCAGGTATGGGGGAAATTAGTTAAAAAATAATTGGTTACAATTACAATTACTGCGGCTGGCAAATGTAACTGATTGCAGTTACAATTACATTGAAAAGTAATTAACTTCAATTACAATTACTTTTCATGGAAACATCAAATATAAAAGAAGGGAAAGAAGTCTACAATTAATTTACAACCTTAACTTATTATTTCCATACCCAATACCCATAGTGTGAATATTATTGTATTTGAACACGTATTTAAATCTAATTCAGTTAGCAGTCAATGTAATATCAGGTGAATTGTTCAATGTTTATTGGATTCATTTTCATTGTCACTGAATGTAAGTTATTTCAATTACAATTACATTTTTAGTTAATTACAATTACGTAGCAATTACTTGAAAATGTTAAGTCAATTACAATCACTTACAATTACAAGTTACAATTACCCTATGCTTGTTTACAATTATGCAGTGCACACATAGAAACCATATACCAGATAGTACCATTGTATAAACTAACATAATAATGTATTTGTGCTAATCGTATATCAACTACTTGGTATCGTCACAAACCCTCGAACATATGGCTTGGATTTTATACAAAATATTTACAGCTCTTATTACCGAAGTATCGGGCCAACGAGACCCCATGGCCCACTTCAGGTTAGCTCAAAAAGGATTAAAAGAGAAGAAAAGGTCAAACTATCCATGCTTACACCTATGTACGTGCGAAGCTATCACGTAGAAATAGAAGTAAAGCTCCTCTCCTTCTCTACGCGTGGGTCACTGCCAGCAAAGCGATTAAATGCTACTACAGGAAAGGGGTTGAAACAGGAATTGAAAACGGGAATCAGATTTGTTCTTCCACACCATGGCTACACTCATCACGTGCACCCAGTTATGAGAGAGAGAAAGAGAGAGAGAGAGAGAGAGAGAGAGAGAGGAGAGAGAGAGAGAGAGAGAGAGCTTATCTTAAATTCAACGACAATAAATAAAAAAAATGACCAATGGATAAATACTCCACAAAAATAATGCCATAAATTCTTTGTTTATTATTATAAAATTATTTGTTTCTTCAGTGCTATTATTATTATTATTATTGTTATTATTATTTATGGGATGGAGTGATGAGAAACGTGAAAGTGCGAATGAATGGTTGAAAGAGGAATGAATCTGGTGCATGATGGGAATAGGTGGGGACTGTCGAATTGATTGTGGAGAGTAAGAGAAATTTGGACTATCATGTGATGGAGAAAGGTGACGGGTGTGCTGAAAGTGGTTGTGAGGAAGCGAAGACTGGGGAGAGATGCCGCGAGATGTTTACATAAAGGTGTGTTCGTACCGACACTTCTGTATGCGTCTGAAACATTGACATGCTATGAAAGGGAGAAGTCATAGACAAGAACAGTTGAGATGGATAACTTGAGAAGTATGTGTAACGTGCGCCGGATTGATAGCGTGAAAAATCGTGTGGTTCTCGACAGATGTGGCGTGCGGAAGTCTGGAACTGGGAAGTGACATTGAGGAAAATGTGTTAAGGTGGTGTGGACATGTTGAAAGAATGGAAGATGATAGAGTTGTGAAAAGAGTGTATAAGAGTGTGTGCGAAGGTATGAGAAGGAGAGGAAGACCAAGAAGTAAGGTGGATGGATATGGTGAATGACGTGAGGAAGTGTGGACTTGATCTGGGTGTTGCGCGAAAAGTGGCTGCAAATAGGTTGGACTGGAGGAGGTTGGTAGACGTATGTAAGTTCGGGACTGTCTCTCTTTTATTTTTGACAAAGCCTGAAACTACCAATACACACAGCATATGAAGCGACGCAAGTGTAGAATTTAGCCATATGGGAGGGTGCTAGTCCACCAGGATGCCGGTGTGAATGAATGTGTATGCTTTAGTTTCTACCTTTTCCCTTCTTCCTTCTTCCTTAACTTCTATATTTTATAACCGAGCATGTTTGCCTTCTCATCCCAAATCGTTGGGAAATGAGATTTTTTTATGATGTATGTATGTACCTATTTTACGCCTCATAAGACGCTACAAGTGGTAAGACGCACCCTATATTTATCAAAGAATATTTAGGAAAAAAATATTTCGAAGATTTA